>JAOTQG010123633.1:0-10453 GCA_025631175.1 Iris virginica | reverse complement strand
ATTTAATGCATTCCTTGGTTAGTGTAATTTAACCTTAAACATCAACTATTTTGGAATGGAGGGAGTACTATTCATTTGGCCTAGGCTCCACGCCTTAACATATACTCCCTCCGTTTCGTTTTTATTATTCAATATTCCATTTAGGGAAGTTTCAAAATAATTGTCCCATTTCTTATTTGAGAATAGGACAAGTGATTTACATCAACAAGTTCCATTTGGACCCACTTTTCAATTCATCATGTCCACAAAATTTACTTTTCTTAAACATTGTGCAAAAGGGAAGTGGACAATTAAATTGAAACGAAGGGGGTAATTGCTCGTGAAAATGTATATTCTTTAATAGCAAATAACTATGAATAAATGAATAAACTGCGACTCTCTTTGGATTTAAGCTTTTGCACTCCCTTTCATCCAGAAAATGAGTGTCCATTTATCTGTGAAATATTCTCTTAAATTTATTTGAACATTAACTCAAAAACAAAATTTGTAAAAGTTAATATCCTCAATTACCACGTCATCACATGAAGAGTAATGGACCACTAAAGCCCAAGAGAGAAAGCCTACCATATGATTATGGGCCACAATAGACAAACCAATCCAAACATGGCCAATATATTATCCATTATTACCCTCTCAAATTCCTACGGTACTTTTGCCTCCCTTTTATATCCTAAAATCCCCTCTTTTCTTTCTTTTTGACCGATCGATTGAATCCAAATATAAAAACACGCCCCCCTATATAATTACATACGACACTAGCTTCCAGTTCTAACATAACAGGAACCCTAATTCGAATCCCAGCTGAATCCCGACTCCAATCTTCAACCTCTGGCTTCCAATTCCGATCTCCTCCTTTTCCAGATCGAAATTTCAAACTCAAAGATTCAGTCTTCTTGTATCAATTAGATCCAATTTTGTTCAATTCTTCCATCTGTTTATATGTATGCATTTTATTTTATTTAACCTCTAGGGTTAGGGTTCATGAATTTGTAACAAAGACTCGATATGAAGTCGTTTTAGTACAAGGAGTAGCTGTTATTGATTCGAGTTAATCCAATTGTTATGTAACGTAGCCAAACTTAGGGTTTTTTTTGCTCTTTTTTTTGGGTAATGGAAATGGAGAGTTCTCGTAGATCATTCGATAGATCGAGAGAGCAGCAGCCAGGGTTGAAGAAACCTAGATTGACCGAAGAGCCTCTACCTGCCCGTCCATCAAACAATGGTCGCTCCCCCGTGGTGGGACCCAACGGAGCTGCTGCCCGGTTTCGAGGAGGAGACTCATCGGACAGCGGTGGTTATCAGCCGCAGCCGGTGCAGCATCAGGAGCTGATTAGTCAGTACAGGACAGCTTTGGCTGAGCTCACGTTTAACTCCAAACCTATTATTACTAACCTGACTATAATTGCCGGGGAGAATTTGCACGCTGCCAAGGCGGTTGCCGCCACTGTCTGCAACAATATACTCGAGGTGATATGATACACTCAGTTTTTATAACTGTGTTTGCTAGTTCAATGAATGTACAGTAGAGTAGAATGGTTTAAAAAAAGAGTAGTAGACTTTGTAGCTGGATTTAGTGCTATGATAAAGTGGGCTTATGATAGGTTAGTTTGTAAAGAATTAGTGGATACTTTCTGGTTTCAAACCAATGTCAGTGCTTGTTTGTGGTTTGTAGTGATGTGAGATTCCTTTTTGTTTTTTCTAATTTTTTCAATTGGTTCGGGATGTTTGTGAATGCTGCAACTCTTTGTTTTCAGATTCTGTTCACTTGTATTCCAAATCAATCAACTTGAATACTGGTTAAAAGCACACAGTAACAATAATAATTATCAAGGAAGTAGCTATCAAGTAATTAGCTTCTCAAGCAGCAGTGACAGAAATTGCAATTCAATGTTAAAAAATGCTACTTTTGTTGTAGTCTATTCTATTCATGGCGGGATTAAGCTGTTCATGTCAATGATTTCAATCGTCACTTGTACCTCCTTTCAGTTGGACATTGCAAATGATAACCCAGAAGTCTTAATTTGATTACAGACTCTAGTTTTGGGCGAATGTTGTATGTAATTATCACCTGTATTCTTTTGTGGAGTCCATCCCTTAAAGTTGGAATATCCTGAAGTAGCTTGATACATCCATTTTCTGTTGCCAGATATGTGACATATGTGGTGCATGAGTTTTAATGGAGCTGTGAACACTTGGCTGTTTTACAAGATTTTCATTGTTTGTACATAGCAAGTATAGCTACTCATCTACTGACGTTATGATTACACATCTAGCGCTGAATTACTCGTGTTAATTTCACAAGAGCACTGGTTGGATTTATTATTCATCATATTTCTGTAGAAGAGTGCATTGTTTATTTTTTTGAAAATGTGGCGCTCTTTTGGTGTCCTTTCTCCTGCTTATGATGACTATGACAGTGGCCTTCTAACATCTATTTTACTTGGGAAAGGTCGAGTGTCTACAGCTTGGATTGCTGTGGTGTTGTTTTTGCTTTCTCTACAGTTTATGCTAATGTATTTTCCTGTCAAGAGAGTAAGAAGCTCATGATGCAAGTGGGGATCTTTTAGCCAGTACTTATAGCACTATTTAGCATTCTTTATTGATCTGATGAGTGTGCAAGGTGTTAAACGAGGAAATAGATCGACTTGGGCTTTTAATTATGAAAATATATTAGGAGCATGCAGGCATAATGGTTTTTGGATAAGGAGAAGGAAAGTTATAAGGGATTCCATTAGAGAGCTTGGTCATGACTCTTCTGTGTGGTATTCATTCTTATTGGAATCAAATTTACCAAATCCAGTAAGTGCAAGTAGCCCATGGGGGAACCAATATAGTATATATGCATGCACACTTACATGTATATCGCCAGCGCCATTCATTCATAGGATGACATTGCCTTTGCTTGCTGTCTAGTTCTGATGCTAACTGGGATTGCATACCAGATTGGTGAGATTGGAGCTAGATTGGATGAGAACAGTAATACCCAACTTCAGTCAGGTATAGACGCGAGAAAGGATGTCAATGAAACTTGCAACAGGGATTCTTTCAGAAATTTTAGAATTGAGTTAATTTGGTAAGCTCGGTGTAGAAGGATATAATATGCAAGGAATGTAGAGCAAAAACTAAATAAATTCAGGGTATTTGAATGCATCTAAGAATGTGAACAGTTGGAAGGCTTTAGGATCATACCAACTTTAACTGAATATGTGCATGTGGTATTTGTGAAAGTCTTAGTGGAGAATTATAATCCTTGTAAGTGATTGGTTATTCTGAACATTTCTTCTGTTTGGGAACGACTGAATTGAAAATTGAAATTATCTGGCTGATATAGCATTATGTAGGCAGGCTAGAGAGTTCCTCCTATAATTGAGTTGTTAAATCATTATTGTTGTGGGACTACACCAGCTCGTGCGAATGAATGCAAAATGTGGTCTTCCTTTTAATTGAGGATGATCATTACCTTGGGAGTTCTCCAGTTCTAATGATGGCAAGTGCTAATCTTTATTCTCTTTTTATACCAGGTCGTAAGTAGCTGTGGTCATTTGAATAATTTGCTTAGACTGGGTTGTTAAGATGTGTTATTGCAGTGTATTTTTTATCGTTTATGTTGCCATCATATTATCTTTCCTCCCAAATGGTTGTGGGAGTCATATCAACCTCAAGTTACTTTTATGCTCTTTTCTAACACCCTTTCATTCTTAGTGATCTAGCTGCTTGAAGAGTTATTATCGATGGACTTGAACCTGACATTGAAATATTTTTGTAGGTTCCTACTGATCAAAAACTGCCATCACTCTATCTTTTAGATAGTATTGTGAAAAATATCGGGAGGGATTACATCAAATACTTTGCTGCCAGACTTCCTGAGGTTAGTCTTTAGAAGTGTCAACTCTGTTATCTGTTAACTAATTTCATTTTTCTTTTTTTTTAACCATTAGAAAATAGCTAGTATTTGAAGAGAATAATGGAATTGGCACTAGATTTGTAGTTGTTTTTTGTATTCAATATTCATTATTCATGCAAATGAAGATTATAAGTGAAGGGTAGCTTTCTCAGTTTAATGTGTTAATTTGTTAAGAAATGGTTGCTCTGTTTAATAATTTCATTTGACTTTCCGTAAACCATTATAAGAACTAATCAATAGGCATGACTATACAATATACGTGCTCTCTTTGTTATCCTCTTCACTATGCTTAGTTTTTAATAGTTAACGGTAATTAGTTTCTTCTTGCTCATCTGAACACGTGTTTTAGGTTTTCTGCAAGGCATATAAACAGGTTGACCCTGCAACGCATCCTAATATGAGACATCTTTTCGGAACTTGGAAAGGAGTATTCCCTCCCCAGTCACTGCAAATGATTGAGAAAGAACTCTGCTTTGTTCCTGCTGCAAATGGTTCATCTTCAGGAACAACAACCTCTAAACCCGATTCACAGTCTCAACGCCCTGCCCACAGTATTCACGTAAATCCAAAGTATTTAGTTGCCAGGCAGCAGCTTCAAGGAAGGGTAAGATTTTTTCCCTTTTTGTGTTGCAACCGAAGTATTTATTCTTCTCACCTTCATAATCACTCTTTTGACTTACAAATACATGAATGCACGAAATGATTCCTTGGAGTCATTTCCTGTCCTTACTTCCTCGCATTTCAGTCCGATGGCTTTGACGTATATGCCTGATATTGACTTTCCTCTTTCTTCTCGTAAACTCTTTTGGTGAAGGCAAAGGGGTCCGCCAACGATGTAACCTCAAACTTGGTTAATTCACCTGAAGATGCTGTGAGATCAGAGAGAACATCTAATGTCAGTTCTGGAAGGTCACGGGGTGATCCTCGTCTTAAGATGATGGTATGAGAGGTAATTTCTTGATATGAGTTTTGCTACAGCCAAACGTTTGTTTTTACCTGTATTTTTATATTGCAGAACATTCAGCACCCTCAGCGAGATGTAGTGAGTGAGCCTGTTCGTGAGAATAACATGGGTGTTACATATGGTGATGTAGAATATAATTCTGATATTTCAAGGCATTCAGACGTGAATTTTGGAAAAGCCAGTGAAAGAGTTACAGAACAAGGATTTGAGAAGCCGTGGTACGGACCTGGCAGCAATAGTTCAGAGACTATCCCGAGAAATGGCTTTGATACTAAGCATAGAGTTCCAAATTATCCAGCCTCTAAATATGCAAATGCTGATGCAAAGCTACAGCCCGTGCGGAACATTGGTAATCGAAGTAACAGTGGGCTGAGTAAGAGCTGGAAGAACTCGGAGGAAGAGGAGTACATGTGGGAAGATATTAACTCCAGATTGGGAAATCATGGTGCAGCTAGTAGCTCAAGAAAAGATCCTCGGCTTCATGACGAACCCGAAAAATTGGTAAGTGCTAAGAAGGCAAGCAAGAACCTACATTGTGAAATTTGCAATACTGGTCCTGTTCTTAAAATAATTAAAATAGTGTAAGTTGATATTTTACTTGATGATTTTTGATTGCGCAAAGGCTAGTTTAGTGTGAGATTAAAGAAAAGTATGCTTTTCCTCAGTCCTTGTGCTCAGATGGCTGGGGTAATCTACAGTATAAAAGAGAGTGCTTGATGTGACACATCAATTGCCTATTTACACATTACCCCCCCTAATTTTTAATTTTTTGAATTCTTTCTACGTTTCACTAAATTCTTTCTATATTTCCTGAAATTTTAAAACATTCTACCCCCTAGTTTTTAAATTTTTTGAATTCTTTCCACATTCCACCCAATTCTTTTCATATTTATCCAACTTTTCAAATAATACATTTAATTTAAAAAAAATGCTTCCCACGGGTATATCTAGTTGGTTCATATAGTAAATGTATGGGCTATGTGATTATTTGATATAAGGCGAAGCAACTAGTTCAGGTAGTACCTGATAGATCAGTTCTCTCTAGCTTCTGCCCTTCACCTGCCCTTGCCATTGTGTCATAGCACCAGAATGATAGACATTTGCTCTTATGTTTTCTATACTAACAAGCTTGATTATGCATCCGTTTCTTGATGCTCAGTTTCTGCTGTATGTGGTGGAAATTGTATTTGATTTTTCTATCATGGTTGATTTAGGGTATCTTCTGTGTTTTACTTTGAAGTGATAAAAAATGTGTAGCAGTTTGTGTTTAATATGCCAATGCCATTGATCTAGTACAGAAGGATTTTCAAAGTTAGCTTAAAAGATGTAACTATACCCTAGTGAGAATCAGGCCCAATTAATTAGCAAGGCTCCTATTCATTGCATGATGGGATGATACTGAATTAGTTGTAACTTAAATTATTGGCCTCGCTATTTCCAGAAGTTTTTGTATAGACGGGCTGAAAGAATATTTGTTTCGGTTGTCGGAGATGATCCATAATCTCGCTTTGTACAACTAGTTAGTAATTGCTCATATGCTTATAGTGAACCTGACTCTTGTTCTTCAAGCACTGCATCACTAAGTTTCTAAGTACTTATGATCACAGTGACAATATAATGACATTTGAGATTTGTTGCATTATTAGATGGAGAGTCATAGCTAACACTGTATTTCTGGGTAACGTGCGAGACAACTGATGCATTATAACTGCCATTTGCAGGATTTTGAGAATAACATTCAAAAAGTACAAGGGATTCATGATATTGGATCAAGGGGTGATAGAGAAGCTTCATCTGATTCACTATCTACAGAGCAGAAAGACCAGACAGCTTTTGGACATCGAATGCCATCACTCTGGTCTCACGAGGCCCGTGTAAATGATGGGATTAGCCATTCAGGTGCTACTAGAAATGCTTCGGGTCGTCCAGAAGGTTATTCTACCTCTTTCAGTGGATTGTCTACGACTGCCAGTTCAGTGGGCAGGACATCTTTCCAATCACAGACAGGATCCTCTCACCTTGGAGCCCAGAATTTTGGGGTTCCACCAAATACTTTACTGGGACAACAGCGACGTACTCTTGGAGCTACATCACCATCTAGACAGTCACCTATGCACCAACATCCTCCCTCACCTTCATTCTCTGGATACAATCCCAGTCAACTATTACCCAACTTAACTGAGCAAGAACATCCTCCATCTCAGCTGCTGTCTATTGCAGATTCAAAAGCTGCTCGATCTCAAGGACAGTTTAACAGGGGGGGACACAGTCAAGTTCCTCAAGATTCTCCTCAGGTGCTTCCACAGATTGCTCATTTGAGTAACTCTCAAAAGTTGCAACTTCTCAATATTCAGACTCAGGCGTCTATAAGGCCATCTTTCCACCCAAGACAACATAATCCATTTCCGCAACCGCTGCAGTCAGAACCTGTGCAATCTGAACATTCTCTTAAACCTCAGAAACCATTACTGCCTTCAATTCCGGTTGTTGCAAATCCTTTGACAAATTTGAAGTCTTTGTCAGACAATTCAAAGCCTCTTGTTTCAGATCCCCCGGGACACTCAAGTACCAATAGTATATTAGCTGCTGTTATGAGTAGCGGAATATTGGGAAACAAGTCCCTTAATGGTAGCTTACCTGATTTGAATTTGAAGTCTGAAGCTGGTGTACAGCCTCCTCTACCGTGCGGACCTCCCCCTACTCAATTTACATCATCAGGCCCCACGATTTCATCATCTGTTTATAGTCCATCTTCCCATGAACTCTCTTCATTTTCTGCATCCCTTTCTCAGAGAAAAGTGGATAAGCCACCATTGCCGCCTGTTCCTCCACCCTCTGAAGTAGGTAGTGGGTCAGTGTCAACTTCAAGTTCGTCAAATCCTGTATCTAGTCTTTTGAGTACTTTGGTTGCTAAGGGATTGATATCTGCATCTAAAGGGGAGTCACCTACACAGTCTTCTACTGACCTCAAGAGCAAGAGTCTCAACGTGGTTACCCCTACTTCACTAGCAGTTTCTTCTGCTTTGGGTTCTTCAGCATTGTCACCTTCATCTAGCAGTGATGAGCTCTCTCCCCCTAAGCCTGCTGCTAAAAGTGCCATTGCCTTGCCTCACTCCACCAAGGCGGAAATAAAAAGTCTTGTTGGTTTTGAGTTTAAGCCTGATGTAATTCGGGAGACACATCCAGCCGTGATTAGTGAACTTATTGACGACCTTCCACACCAATGCAGTATTTGTGGTCTTAGGTTTAAACTTCAAGAACGATTCGAGAGACACATTGAATGGCATAGGTTGAGAAATCCAGAAACAAACAGTTCTAATGAGGTATCGAGGAGATGGTATGCAAATTCTGTTGACTGGGTAACTGGAAAGGCTGGTATACAATCTAGTCATGGAAGTGCGGACTTGATGGAAGTTTCTGAAAGAGCACTGGAGATCAGTACTGAGCCTATGGTTCCTGCAGATGAAAGTCAATGTGTATGTATTTTGTGTGCCGAGGTGTTTGAAGATTTTTACAATCAAGAAAAGGATGATTGGATGTTTAAAGGAGCTGTTTACCTTCCTATCAGTACAGATGGCAAGGCTGGAAATATTAATGAGAATGCCACAAACGGTCTTATTGTGCATGCAAATTGTATATCCGAAAGTTCGCTTCTTGATCTGGGGCTTGTCAATGATGTTCAAGTGGTATGTTTTAAAAGCTTATGAGAAAACTGCCAGTATATTCACTGTTGTGTTCGCCTGTATCTAATTGGATGTATTGGTTGGAGCAGTATATGCATAAAGCACAATCTATATTCTGCTTCTTTCTTGCACTGCCAGTTTTTATATTGCAACTATATTGTTCAACACCATACATATATTTTGTGTAGTGTATATATTTTGTTGCAATCACTAATATTATGTGCAGTGTATGTATTTTGATTGCATACACATACTTTGTGTAGTGTGTGTGGGTTGTTGCTATTTCTGATAGATGAGTGATGTGGAGGTTTTTTGTTTGCATTGCAGGAAAAGGGTGCATAGTGCTTTCAGGTGAACATCAGAGACAATTATGATACTTCCCAGTAGAGGAGGAGTGTTCTTCACCCAAGTTCAGTATACGTTGCATATATGCCTGTGCCTTTAACTGGTGCATGTTTTTTTTTTAAAAATTTTTAAATTTTTTGAGTCTATTTCTAGATTTTTTTTTCTTATTTAAATTTAAAATTTTGTTAGTTTTCTATCGAAGGAAAAATATAATAGATGCCGAAATGGTTTGCACACCATTTTTCTTATCGACAAAAGCATGTTTTTACCTTCTCATTTTTACTTTCACTTTCTTAAAAGCAAAAGTTGACTCATTTTCCAGCGTCTTGCTTTTCAGAGAAAAGCATTTCCATCGCGTTAGTCCAAGTTCGCTTTCAGGCTGCAGGCATGCATGGGGACTGAAATGTTAAAGATGTAAGATAGTAATCATCAGATTGTGCTCCATAGTTTCTGTTTTCTATAGTATTTTCTTTTGTGCTTGTTGAGCCTCATTATGAAGTGCTCTTGTTCTGAAGCAAATTGATACGCTGTTTCTGCAACGAGTTTTTTAGTTTTCTGCTTTTGAGATAATAATATATCTTACTCCAGTGCTTGCGTCTTGTGGATTCTGGTAATTTTTGAGGATCGATTGGAAAATTTTCCCTTCTGGTCTTGTGGTGTTCTTGTTTTCCCACTTTATCTATTGGGAGTAGGGACATAAAAGCTTGCCCATTCTTCCTTTGATGACTTCCAGTATTTTGTCCTACAAAGTTTATAATTTATGCGGCTAAATAATTATACGGATTTTGCTGCTATACAAAATCATTTTCTTGAGACCATTGACATGAAGAAACATAGCATTGTAAAAATAACAAAACCTTCTATAGTTAGCAATGGGATTGGTTCATCGGTTCGTGTGGAGCTTACAGTTTTTACAAGTTAATCTATCAATTTTTTTATTTAAACAAATATTTCCTTCATTCCATAATAATAGTCCTTTTAGAAGTTATAAATTATTTCAAAATAATATTCTTTTATAAATTTATACTCAAAATTTCCAAAATTACCCTTTACTCTTATAGCATTAATGAATGAAGAATTTGAAAAGACTTTTAACTTTAGAATATTAATTAAAAAATAAAAATGTGATAATAAAAAATAATTAAGCAAATTTTAATTTTTGTGCTACATTCTAAAATGATCAGTTGACCACTATTGTGGAACGCAGGGAGTAGTCTATTAGATTCTTATTGAATTCACTTTTAAAAGTTATTATGTTCTTCTATCTTCTTAAAATACGTATTGGCTATCACTAGATCGAAGGCAACATCAAAATCTAATGAAGCTACTCCTCCATTATTTCTATCTACTCCAAATTGGAAGTTAAAAACTTGAAATAGTTTACTAAAAATCTTAAATAATTAAGAACTCTAAGAACCAATCTAGATTATTAAACTAAAAAAATTTATAGTTGAGATTACACAAAATTTTTAGACACAATAGAAAACGTGCGATGACATACGACGGTAATTTCATACAAAAATCAGGTAGCATTTGCTTTTTAATTGTAGCTGCAGC
>JAOTQG010123611.1:0-10453 GCA_025631175.1 Iris virginica | reverse complement strand
AAACTTATTATGTTCATTGATTAAACTTGATGTATTCATTGGTAAAGCTTGTTTTATTCATTGACTAAACGTGTTATATTCATTAATTAAAATTGTTGTGTTCATTGATTAAACGTGCTATGTTCATTAATTAAACATGTTGTGTTCATTGATCAGAAAATAAATATAAATTATGATATCATGTTCATCATTTTCATCATTCATGTTCATTATATATTAAAAAAAAAAAAAAAAACGGACGCGGGCGCGGGCGCTTATAATATTAAGCGCCTGTGCGCTTAATATACACCCTTCATTCTTAGCAAGTCTGTCAGTATACACCCCCATATCCTTCCAGGTGTGTTTCAAATTGTGCTTTCCAGTTCTTTGATATCTTCAGTAATGCCAATGGAAATTGATGTGTGTCCAGCTTTTGAACCAGTATTATCATTTGCACCGCAATCAACGAGCCCGTTTCCTCCATCATTCCCACGTTTCCTCAAGACATTTATTCCGATAAATCTAGAAAAACATATAATTCGATCAACGCCCGACAAAACTCATCCAATCCTTTAGCCAACTAAGGGTAATCATTCGGAAGAACAATCACCTCATATGTCAGCAAAATGACGTGGTGTGACAATTTCATTATATAATAATGCGAAAGGGAGCGAATGTCATAATATTCCTATTTTTGAAATTCCGTTACCAAGATTCACGGAGTGTCACATTCGGAAATTCTTTCTCTCGAATCCAAAAAGAATTTCACGGGCCACAGCGATTTTATTTATATAATTCCCATGCAAAAAGACAACATCTACAGTCATCTCTTCATCCCCCCATGTGTTTACTATTCCTTTCCAGAATTAAAATTTCAAATTATCATCTTTGTCACCTAGCTAAACTTGCCTAGCTGTTATATATATACTCACTGGCTCACAGCCCACCTTCCATTTCTGTCCCCACTGTAACTTCCCCATCAGTTTCTGCTTGTACACATATACAAGTAATCTTTCCTTATAACCAAAAAAAAAAAAAAAAAAACATATACAAGTAATTCCCTTTTGGACCAATTTACATATATTTCTTTCCATTTCAATTACTGGACCAGTGTACTATAAAAATAAGCAGAAGTTTCTCCGGTCGTTTTAAAATAAGTTTCAATTATCACGATAGTCGATAGTTACATGTTATGAGGAAAAAATTTCGGTTTTAGAACGTTTACAATGAACAGAGGGAGTGGAGTATATTTATATTGTACACTGATTGCAAAGTTCAATATATGTTGCAAGAAATTCAGTTTGTTTTTATTGCATAAGCACTATTTTCCCTCTTCAACATATACCCTTTTAACCCATTAATCATACCAACTCTCTCATTCCTCCTCAAATTCATAACATTCCCATCTTCTCTTCACTCTTTCTCTCTCCATAACACATTTATTACAGTTCTCTCAAAAGGGCATTGATTTCCTAATCATTTAATGGCTATGATTATGCTTTTCATTGGATTTTGCCTTCTCTCTTCACCAGCTTTAGCAGAAGTACCACCAACTTCAAGTATTTCTGCAGCACCAGCATTACTCCCAGTGAACCCTTCTCCTCCTCTGTCTTCTCCCTCTCCAGCTTTGTCTCCAGACATTAGTCCCCTGTTTCCTTCACCAGGTGGTGATGGCCTCTCCCCATCTGAATCTTCACAACCCATCATTCCATCCAGCCCTAGCCCACCAAATCCAGATGACATGGCTGCTGCTGGACCCAACATGGCCTTCTCCCCATCTGAGTTTCTTCCTGAATCTTCCTCTGGAACTCTAAATCCAGTCATGGTGGTTCTTGGTCTGGTTGCATTCTGGTTTCTTCAGCTTTCTGGTATCTAGTTTTGATGTTGTAAAGGTTCAGGACAGCTTTACGGTAATGTCATGTGAGTTACTGTTAATTTTTTCTTATTTTTGGACTGATATTGTTGGTGGAGAGCTCCAATTATTGTTATAATTTCCAGTTTCCACTTTCTCCCCCCCCCCCCCCCACACACACACACACAATTTCTTCTTTTTCTTACTCAAGTATATAATATGTGAGGGCAGTGTTGGTTTTCTGAGGTGTACGGCATTGTTCAATTCTGGTATTAGATGTCTTAATAATATTCAAAATTATATAAAGTTGGTATTACTTTCAGCATTGCTTCCTCTTTATTTTTTGGTATTTTATCCTTCTTGTAGTTAATATGGCAGATTATAACAATTTATTCTCTTAGCATGCAATGAGTTTAACCAAATAGATAATTGAAGACCATGCTACTTGGACTCGTTACGAGTCTGGAATATCCTCTTATTCACCAAATTCAGTCACTACCACACCTACACCGGATGTTTGGGTCATGTCGTCACCGGAACTTTGGCAACAGTGAAGGGTTCATGAGTCCATGTAACATATGCTGAAGTTATTTTGAATATTAAGCCTTAATTACGCAATATTAGTCTAAGAAAATAGAGTTGCTGAACAAAGATGACATATATTGCTAATAGATTTTGCATTGCTAAAATTGAAGAAACTTAAACAAAACTCCTGTAATCAAAACAAGCCAACCCCATTGATATTAAACGTTGATGCTAATCTAGGAAAGAATTTTAAGAATGAGAAAGTATAATATTGAAGTCACTACTTAGAACGAACGCGATCCAGTTTCTACATGTGTGTTCTAGCAATTACTAAATAGAACTCAGATTTATAGGGGAATAACACTAGCCTTTGATAGTGGTGACCCATTGAACAGCTTGGTGAAAACCCCCTTTACTTTGTTGAACTCAATGGGACTCTGTTTCTTAGGTGAGTCGTAAGCGATTTTCCTTTTCAGCTTCAGATTCTCTTCCTTGAGCAAATCCACAGCAAAACTGAGCTGCCTTATGGCTTCTCTTTTCTCTTCATCTTTTTCCATCAGCTGCTTTTTCTGGCTTGTGTTTTCCTCTTTCAGCCTACTTATCTCTTCCATAAGCCTCGTGGCTTCCTCTTTACCAAACTCACTTGAAACTTCTTCATCGACCACTTCACCCACTTCTGATTCGGCATCTTCATCCTGTCCAGGAGGATCCTCAACTTCCGATTCAGCAGACTCCTCCGGGTCATAATTTTCGGTCTCAGAATAGCTATCATAGGATTTTTCCACCGAGCAGACCGACTTCTCAGTTTTGTACTTAGAGAAGGATACTGGAGATGCCCATGGTGCCAGGAGACGGCCTCCAGATTCGAACTTGACTTGATCATAACGTTCAGCTAAAGAGCGATGGGTTCTGTAAAAATCCTCGACCAAGTTAATAAGCTCTGGTCTCTTCTTGTAATACATCTCTGCACGTTTTGCAAAAGAATCTGCATCTTCCTCAATAAGTTTAAGCATTGCCTTAGTCTTCGCATCTAGCTCTGCCAGGGTATAGTCATAATGTCAGTAGGATCTATGGAGCTCAGCCACTTCAGTATAGTATATACAGCTGATTTTACTAACAAACAGAGAGATTCGTTAGGCCAATCTCCATCCGACCCAAAAAGCGTTCAATTTTTGAAACTCAAATGTCTAAAATTTGCATTTGACCTTTCACTTATTTCGCTTAATTTGCAGTAACGTTACACCAATCTTTGTACATTCAACATCATGTATTCTTGTCTTTGGAAACAGTGAAAATTTCTAGCTTAATGAAGAACGGAGATTCATTAGGGGACCAAGCAGAATGTAGGACTCTTCTTATGGGGGAGATGAGGCCTTACATGGTTACAAATTGTGGGAATGCTATGCAAGTATGGCATGTAACCAAGAAGATCAACCTAGCACCACTGAAGATGCTTGGCATCTCATCCACAAGAACATACATAAGGTACAATGTTTAGGTATGCGCAGTCATCCGAGGTACTAGAAAGTGAAATCAGTAAATAATGCTCCAAAAATTACAATATAAGAAGCACAAGGGGCCACCCACCAACTCTAACAGAATTGACATTGATGAATCAATGATAAAGGACCCACACAGAAAACATCACTGAAATAGATGAACTTCCTTTTCCCTTTTTCATTAACGCATTCACATCTTTCACATAGATGATAGAATTTTATATTTAAACAAGGTTCTTTTCCACCTTTTAACAAAGAAAACAAGAAACATTAGGGTATCGTTAATGTGCCAAGGGCATCATTAGGCCATGAAAGATAACTTTCGGAAGGTTAAACACAAAAAGCAAGGAAAACTTTTAAAGGACTTTTGGTAAAAGTATGTAAAACTTTGTGTCGTAGAGATGGACCACAAGGATCATATGCAATGTAAGACCAATGACCACCTCTAGGCTCTAGGAAACAGTGCCAAGAGTCATTTCAAGTGGATAGATAATAAGATGAGGTTATCGCGAATAGAGTAACTGTGACCACAAACTCCTTTCTAGTAATCCTGCATGCTCTCTAATTCTAGTCCAAAGTTCAGTTGTGAATCCTGAAGTGACCCTTAGCAGGCTAACACTATGTATTTATCTTTGTGCGGTGACCCTCTTATTTCAACTGTTGTCTTTTTCCTTGTTTTGGGAAGGGAAAAGGGTAGTGGGAAGTTTGGGGTTAATTTTTGAAAAACATAAAAGAGCAGGGGATTTTTCACATGTCACTTTACTCCTTACAAATGATGTTTGGCCCAACAAGAGGCACTACATACCATTTGAAGAGGGGCATACTATTTATGAGCTGAGCCTTCTAAATTTAGTGTCACAGACACTATATCTGAGTTTTCAAAAGTATCTTTGATTACCTCTCCTTTGCTTTCACAAGGCCAAAGAAATACTCATTGCAACTAGAAAGGGAAAGAAAGCACCTTCTGGCTAGAGAAATGATGTATCCAAAATATTCATCTACAAATAGCATTATAGTATTGTAATTTTCAGCTAATACGCTGGTGAAGTGTAGTATACAGCACTTTATGCTATTAGCATCTTCAGTCTGGACCATAAATTTTGAAATGAAGTGTGGAATTCAGTTTTCTTAAAGGCGAGCAACCAAATAATCTCAAAAGGGTGGCATATGAGCTGCGCGGAGCATTAGTGTTTTGGATGCAAGGAGCTCCATAAAAAATCTTTGCGTTTTTTTTCTACTGTTGACATTCCAAGCTCCCAAAAGGTCCAGTTTAGCTCATTAATTTAAATGTACTCTTAGATTGTAAAATGCTTTTAGCATAGAAATACATGAAAAATAATTCTTCAAAGGTCATAATCTGATGTGTCAACTATATTATGTGGTATAAATTGTAGTCCATTTGAACAAGAAAATATTTCATCGTTTTCATAAGCAAACTTACGATTTGCATAAACAAGCAATGTTTCAAGAAATTATGTAAACAACCGGAGACAAAATTACCTTTTCTATCAGCAAATTTAAGTTATACTATTGATTAATGACGAAAATAATAACTGATCCAATATATGGAGTATAAAATTACACCTTATCATCTACTAGTAACTGCATACAAGGACAGAGTGTTTAGGGTTCAAACACACTCTCTCCTCCCCCTAAAGATTTTGCTTTTTTTAATGACTTCTTTTTGCTTGTGTCTTTTGGGTTGGATTCGGGTTCCAAGAGCACCATGGATTGCAGCAATAGATGAACTTATAATGTCGGGCATGACATCCCCAAAATAGTTTTTTTTAGTAACCATCGGAAACAACAATGGGAAAATACTACATGAATGATAGCCTAACACAGCAACATGTTTATCTTCTATTCAAGTTTGTCTTTCCCATTTTGCCACACTTTGGTCCAAACCTAACTGGTTTATCTAAGGAAGCAAAGAGATTAAGAGTTTGATGAGCAAGCTTGAAACCGAGTTGGATGCCAGCTTGCAGCCCTTATCTCAATGTACTCATTCTCCTCATATGAAGATGATCCAGATCCTAAACAACCTAGCCTAACCCTTTGTAGACCCCTCACGAACTCAGAACCTATCCCATTACTTATTACTCCTTTCATATATCAAATTACCTCCAATATTCATCATCGAATAAATCCCAATTACAACAAAAAGCCTTCAAAATTAGCCAAGACATATGGAACAAATTCACGCACATTACTTAATTCATTTGTGGGTTAACATGGCAAGAGTAGAGGTAAAATTTAAAGCTTGATACCCAGAAAAATAAGTGAACAGGAAGCACACTAGGGGCGTCCTAACATAAAGTCAATTGAAAAAATAGTAAGTCAAGTAGTCAGCTATTCACTCTTGACCGTATAACAATCAAGAAAAGGAAAAGGAGAAAACACCTCAAGAATGGAGCCTACCTCCAACGGTCAAGAAAAAGATTCCAACTTTCAAACCAATTAAATCATTAGACCCTCCTCAAAATCTTATTTCTCATTACTGAAATAAATTCATGCACCAGAAGGCAGAAACCCTGAATACCTGAAAGAGTGGATTGGAGCCACGGGGACCGCCTCGGGTTAACGTTTCTGTGATCATCAAACCACCACCATTGTGATGACAGCTTCTTTTTCGCCTCCACCATTTTCCTTCTTTCCAAACACACAAATTTTTTTTTTATATCAAAATCGAATCAAGAAACTAAATTTGCGAATAAGTAGCATTTAAATCACATTGAAATGAAAATAAATACAAGTAGAATGCAAAATCTTGTTGAAATGAAAGTCACGATAGATCAAGAAATTAAACTCTACAACTAAAATGTCAAGGGGGAGTATATGCCATTTAAGTATCAAGAAGTCTTAAAATCTAACAAAACCGTCAAACCCGGATGGCTATTACTGAGTATTAAAATCACTCATCAGTGGTGTGTAACTGTGTGAAAAACCGGTGGGCCGGTGAGCTCGTCCTACTAGATCAAGTTGAAGTACCAAGAAAATTGCTAAAGCTAAGAAAACTCACCGGAACTCAAAGATCAATTTTTTTCCGACAAACAGAGAGAGAGAATAGAGAAGGGAAATGGGCTAACCTGAGAGATTTTCTTTGTTCCCTCCGGTGAATGAAGCAGAACTAAACTAAAGAGCTCGTCGTCGATGGCGGCCTCTCTCTGTACTCAAGAAATGCTCTGTTATTTCAACCGAGTATCCCCAGCAAGTTTAATATCAGCACATTGGGATTCGTCTTTTTCACTATTGATGATTCCACCCTATCAAATTCTTCCACGCTCTCAGCGGGCCCACATGTGCTTGTAGCCATGCTATTGATACGCCAAAATCTGGAGGATTTCAAAAGAGGGTCAATTTACTCAATTGTCCATGAAAGGTCCTAGTTCGAATTTCTTGTTACAAATAATATTTCATTTGCATAATCTTCTAAATTATTTGTATCTTATTAATTATTTAAAATTTAAGGTTTAAATTATAGAGTGAGAATTTAATCTGATGAAATGAATTTTCAAGAAGATATAACAGAAAATAAAACATTATTTAAGACGCCAACAGAAATTTTGGTCTTAAATAATATTTTTTTTATGTTATATCTTTCTGAAATATTATTTTATTCGATTAAATTTCACCCTCAGCTAACGCGTTATTTAAATAGTTACAACCCCGACTAAACCTGGGGGTATTGTGGTCAATGCAATGCATAAATGAAGAAAATGACAAGTTTGGATTTCATTAGGGTCGGGTAAAGCAAAGGCTGACGAATTTGTTTGTAATGGAGAAAAGTTAATGAAATACTACAAACTAAGCTTATAATTAAAATAAGAAAGGAAATAAAATTAAAAGGGGGGGAGCGTATATGGGGTGTGGGTTCTAACGGTCGAAAATACCAATGCAAAGTTTATAAAGAAATGATTTTGAGTCCACTTCACGCATGTGTATAAACCGTGGAAACAAAAATTAGGTCCAGATTAAGTGGCCGGTTTAGTACTGATGTTCGGCTTTTTTGATGATGTGAATTTACTACTTGAAGAATGAGTCTATTTTACAATTAGGTAATAATGAGCTTGAATTTACTTGAAGAATGAGTCTATTTTACAATTAGGTAATGAGCTTGAATGGCTCCAAATCATCTGTCACACTTCTGTATACCACTTCATGTGTCACTCCTCTAATTTCTTCCACGTGTCCAACTTCTCACTCAACTTATAAACTGTGGTTAACTTTTTGTTTTGTTTGTAATTAATTATTCCAACATAGCAAACATGAAAACCCAGATACAATTTTTCACAAGTCTTTCTTTCCTATCTCCGAGCTCCATAGTGCTACAGTCGACCTCCGTCGACATCAATTCGGAAGCCGTTCAATCAAATCGAATCCAAACACTAGCTGCATACTCAATGGAATCCTTATTCAAATTGCACAATCTATACACAACTGAGTAAAAATAACACGGCTTCTTCCTTAACAGCCATGGCTGGTGCTCATTTCGCTGCCACCTCCACCGCAGCGTACTACCTCTTCCCGATGGTAAGAAAATTGTTGGTTCTGATATGTAATGTGTCTCCACGATTGCCATCAAGACTCTCAAAATAAAGAATTACATGTATATACACAAGAATCGATTAATTATCAAAAATCATCCAAAAATTATCAAATCCCTAGCAAAACCATTAATCCTACCCAAAATTACGCCCACGAATCCTTGTATTCCCATTCAATCTCCACTAATTATCGCTGATATTTACTGAGGTTGTTTCCCTTCGAACAATTCTCCGACGAGGAGGTTAAGTCGTCTGAAATGGGTTGGAGTTTTCACCCGCCCAATTAGCCAAGAGCTTAAACTTCTATAACTTTTGATCCATTATGATAATTATATTTTCAAGGAGGCTTTTGAAATAATTCTCTAAATTTGTTAACCCTAGTTCACTAATCATGGTAGATTTTGAGTTAAGAAATGGACAGATGGCAAAAAATGATAAGTGTGACACATAATGGTACACACAAGTGTGACAGATGATTTGGTGCCAGCTTGAATTTACATTAATAATAATGAGTTTGGACTACTATATGGATTTGCAGTGGCAGAGGCAAAATGGTTGAGTGGGATTACTATCGTGACGGTCTGGGAGGCGGGAGCAGTGCTTTCGATTTGATTTGATTTGATTTGATTTTTTGTTTATTAGCTTTGTTTCTTAATACTTTATACAACAAATTATAATTAGAGAAAAACGAAATAATTTTCGTCGACCTCAGAAAAGAAGAGAAAATGGCTAACGCCGAATGTAAAATGGGTTAGGGGATTGCAATCACTGCAAATCGAAGCAACCAATGGAGGAATTTTCGCCGCAGGAGCAGCCGCCCCCTCCCAATCCCCGATAACTGTGTACTTGTAGGACTTACACTCAAAATAAATTCGCCATCAAAATTTATTTTAACACCGACAAGATCATCTTCAACGATAGGTTTATAATCCTTATGGACAGCTTCAAATTTTAGATTGTCATAGTGAGTGCAAGTTCATAATCACCGGAGATGAACTAGTAAGTTTATTATCATAAATAATTTCAAAAATGACTATCAAATACTACAAAATAAACTTCGTATGCTAGACCAATAATGCTTTCATTAAAATTGAAATTTCTTACCATAATAATAATAATAATAATAATAATAATATTTATCTCTAATGAGATTATAATATGGCTAGATCAAGTAATTTTTGGTGACCTACCAGATTTATACTTGACACCATTCATTCATTTTTCTTTTTCAAAAGTATATTGTTAAATGACTTTGATGCTCTGAGAGTTTTTAACTAGAATTATTACACTTGTTAATATTTCACAAAAACAAATAAATAGCTAAAATTAAATTTAGATAGTTTTTGAGTCAGAAAACAATGATACGGCCAAATAATAATATCATATAAATGAAAAATCAGCAAAGCACGTATTTTACAATTTAGTAATATGTAAACTGGAAATTATATCGAGTACTTAAGCGCTCTTAATAAGGAGTGTCATATTTTTAAAAAAAATAAACATATGATCAGACATTATGAACAGGATATGCATAAAAAATGAACATATGATCTTTAATTATAAACATAATTATCATATGCATGTAATATTTATTTTTTATGCATGTTATGTTCATAATTCATGATCATATGTTTATTTTTTAAGAAAAATGATACTTCTTACTAAGAATGCTTAAACACTTGATACACTAATTGATCTGAAAATGGTTGAAAAAATATAGAATATAATGAACCAGATTGAGCCAAATCGAGGCCAATACTAAATTAATTGAGCTAAAATATTCTTCCATACTAATTTTGGTATGGAAAGATTAGTAAAGAATAATGAAAATTTAGTACAAAAGACGTATGCAAACATTTTATTCATGTATGCTTAAATTGATCAAGGAGTAAAAAAAACACTTATATGAAAATAATTTATAAATAATTTTACTTAGAATTAAAATACAAACAAGAACATCAAATCTATAAAAGAAACAAGCCCCCAGGGCATATACCACAGTGGCAAAGAGGAGGGCGGATAGGGCTCAGCGCGATAGTGTGCAGGGTTCGATT
>JAOTQG010123600.1:0-10454 GCA_025631175.1 Iris virginica | reverse complement strand
ATTTTTAATTTATTACATTTAAAATATTAATACTTTTTTTCTTTATAAATGTAATATCACATAAAAGTATTTAGTAAGATTATTAATTTGTAAATTATTTTTGCACTTTGTGGTTTAAAAAAAAACAATTTTTTAATAATGTGTTATTTAAAAATATTTAATTAATTATATTTTTCTTTACGCATTTTCTAGTATACTATTACTTCAAACATTTTGCAATTTGAAGCGAGCAAAAAAAAATCCGTGCAGAGGCGTCTGCTAGGGCAGGGCTGTTCTGCGAACCTTTTCCCTGACCTTCTCCCCTTCCCCACCTCCCCACAAAGAAATTGCTTGAGAAATAAACATAACCAGCAAGCAAACCTTCTTCCTAACCCCATTCCCCCATTCTTTCTTTCTCTAGAACCCATAAATTTGATTAATACAAATTGCCATTATATTCTGCCAGTTCTCTTAAATCAACCATTTTGAATTTGCCCGAATTTCTTCACTTTATATTTTATCTTTTTTCCTCAACAACTTCTTGTAAATGTTCAACATGTAGTTGGAATTTGAAAAGGGTGCATTGGGTAATAATTTCTGTAAATTGGGTTTGGCTGGGTTTTGATTGAATGGAGGAAATAGGTGGAGGAGGGGAAAAGAAGAGGGTGGTTGTGATTGGCGGCGGCATTGCGGGCTCCCTTCTTGCCAAAACCCTTCAACACCATGCCGATGTTGTCCTCATTGACGCGTAAGCTTTTACTAATTTCTTTTTATATATAGCATTTCCTTTAATGTGCAGAATTATTCTTATTGTTTTTGATAATTGGGTGTTTGTCTTCTTGATATATTTTTTCGTTTGTTGATTTTGATTGAGATGATATTGAATTTGTGGTTAAATGTTCATTTCATTTCAACACAATACTGTGGCTTTTATGGATACAATTTGTTTGTTTAAGTATATACTTAAAGAATGGTGCTGCTGCTACACCTCTGAAGGCTGGTGCCGTTTGGTTTGGAATGGATGGTATATTTTGTAAAACAATAGTTTTTGGTGTGAAGATTTTTTTTTTGTTTTGCTGTTTTTGGTTTAGAAAAAAATTTCCTGTTTTGCGCTTTTATGATGTTTGATAGAAACGAAGAGAGAAATAGAGAGAATGATAGTTGTGAGTTGAGGTGACGTTTGATAGGATATAAATGTGGGTACATGAGTATGTAAAAGCAGTAGGTAGGAGAGAAAACATTGTTTTGGAAACTAGCCAAGTGTACGGGTTTTAATGAAAATTTTCAAAAAATGTGTGAGAAACCGACCTATTGAACTGAGCCTTGTCTTTCATTGTTTATTTTATAGGTAATGTTCCTTCCTTGTGTGATACCCAAAAAATATAAAATTAAAGCCCATATGAAAAGCCAAACTTTTTAAGATTGTTCTATTTACTTGACAAAACCTAAGAGAAGTATTATTTGGAAGAGAACAAAGATTTATTGCTTCGAAGTTCGAACATGACTTCTTTTTTCTGGGAGAAACTGTAAAGGAAAAGTAGGAAAATTCTATATTATATCAATTATATTGAAGTATTTTTATGTTATTTCCTTTTTCCATTTTGTGGGATGGAATATGTATAGTCTTAGCTTCAAGGCTTAATGGATGTATATGCATGTATATTTTTTACGATGTCAACTGTTTTCCTGCCCATTTAAAATGTTACCTTGTCTTGTTGAATTTGTGCATGTTACTTGGAAAGTTGGAATAGCAAGAACAGATAGCATTTTTCTATTTTCAGTTGTGAATAGACATGCGCATCCAAGCATAATCCTGAATGCTGCCAAACCCATCAAAAAGTTAAAGATCACGACAGAACCACCATGTTCATTTGAATTTTTGATGAACAATTGAACCAAAGAGAAAGCAATTATGTATATAGCATTAATTATTCATGTTCTTAAGAAAATTACTCCAGTATGCATTATTTAGGAATACTTTCTTGACAGGGAGTTTTGAAGGAGTATATCATAAGCTGCAAATTGGTATTGAGAGAGTTAACATCGTCTGCTATAAGGAATCTGGAGGACAATGTACAATACTTTTGAACATTCCATAAGAGAAATGAATTCAAGTTTGTATCTAGGAAGTGAAATAGAGGTTAAATTTGAAGATTTAATGGTCAAAGGTGTGCAGGAGTTTTGGAAGAAAGGTCTAGGGAGATACGTTTTTGTTGATATTCGAATTTTGAAACTAATGAAACTAGGAGACTTTGTCTTTTTCATACACTGAATGTCATCTTATTGTGTAAGCTAATCAAATTGGTGACATTTATTCCCCGTTGTTCAATTACACCATTGGGTATCTTTAGCGGCCAACCACAAAAAAGGTTCATTCACACTGCTTGAGTTGTTGCTACACTGCTACTACAAGGTGATTATCTGGATTGATTAGCTTTGAGCGTTGGTGCTTAAAGATCTAGGGTGGCAGAAGCTGCTTTTTTGAAAGAAAATGTTAAATGAAAACAACACCAACACCAACAATCAATAAAATATTGTTGTTGTTGTTGTTGTTGTTGTTGTTGTTTTCATTTAACATTTTCTTGCAAAAAAAAAATATTTAATTTTAACATGAGCGTTATAGAAAGTTTGATCTTTTTTATTTAATAAATATATATATTTTTGTTTCATTCAATAATACTTATTTGTTGTTTGTGTAATAAGAAATACTTCCGTCGCTCTGATCTAAGTGTCTCTAGTCCCAATTGAATTGTTTATTCTTTTTCCAATCCAATTAGATTTAAAATAAAATAGGAAACACATGCTCTTCACTCCATTCTTATTTAAACAATTCAATTAAAACTAATAGACACTTAGATCGGAACAATTGAAGCATTTCTTATTACATAAATAAAGAATAAATATTATTGAAGGAAACAAATGACTATATATTTATCAAATGAAAAAGATCAAACTTTTTATGACACTCATATTAAAACCATTTTGTTTTTTGAAAGAAAATGTTAAAATGAGAACAAGAACAACAAGAAAAAAGCCTTAAAATGTTAAAATATAAAAGGAAAAAAAGAAAAAGAAGAAAGTCAAAATAAGAATGGAGTGGAAATCATGTATTTTATATTTTATTCAAAATATATTTTTAGTTAATTTTAATATTAGACTTAAATGAAAAAAGGAGAAAGACAAAGTCATGTTATCATTTCTTAATACTTAATATATTTGTAACGATTCATATTGTTTTTGTTCTACGATTTAATATTATGGTTTGACTTAATTTCATCTTTTTTGCTTGCTATATATTAATTTTTAATATTTTTTTAACGATGCATATTAAGCCTACTCTATTAAAGAAAACAGGAATGTGTACTTAGAAATTATTTCGGGTCGGAAAGGCGAGATTGGATCGAGAAATCGCGCAGAAACATCCAACTATAGTCCTCGATTTTCGTGTCAATTGAGCGCTATAAAATTGAGTTTCAAAAGCCCTTTCTATGAAGACCCAAAAGAGCTCCGCGCGTCTCAGAAGCTCAACCGAGGACATCCCAATTAATATAATTAAACAACAGTATTATTAAATTAATAGAAAAGGAAATAAAAAAATTTATTTTTGATGGATTAGAATTTAAAATGATCAGGTTACCCCTATAAGAAATATGAATTTTGATTGGAGGGGTAGGCATTGTATAATGGCCGAACCACGAGGGGGCATTGAAGTTTGGCCAAACCACAGGGTTGGCAGTGCAAATTACCCCATATTCAGCTGCAACAGGTAGTGTCCGCTTATCATGTTATGGGGCATTTGAAGGTTTGCCATTCTCATCTTCAATCAAATTATAGCAATGTAGAAGCAATCTCATACTGATTTGAAAGTTGGCATATGACCTTAACAAAACCTCGGAGAGTATATGCCTAAATATCAGTGTATAGGATTTAGGGTGACAAGCGGGTGGGCAGTGGGCACATTAGGTATGGGCTGAGCTTAAATGCGGGTGGGCAGTAGGCACATCAGGTATGGGCTGAGCTTAAATGCAGTTGGGCAGAAATGGGGCAGGCTGCTTTGTGCCCAAATGATTAATGGGCAGCCACCCAATAATCTCCATCTGCACATTTTCTTTTGGCTCCTTTTTCTTCATTTGGTGTAGGCTGAAGTTTTCATTTTGGCTTGGAACTCATTGTCCTATGCCCTCCACTAATTAGCAGAAAGGCTAGCTAATCTCCAAATTTAAAGAGTCACGCAAGAGTTTGTGCTCTCAAGATATTATGATTCCCTTTTCTGCACAGTCCAAACAATCTAGTTGGATAGAAGAACATAAGGTTATTGTTGTCAGAAATTATTGTGAATTCAAGATTATAGGAAGAGAAAGATAAGATTTTAACTTATGAATTTCTGGACTGCAAACGATCAAAATGGAAAATAAAAATTTTGGACCATAATAGAAGGTCCTAAACATCCTCCCCTCCTCTTATTTCCCTTTCCAATCAATATAGATTGACAAATGTTAATGTTTGGCTTAAGTTCTGAATCTTCTGATTTCATTTGCTTAGTTAATTGGGGTATGGTGGTCCGTGCTTATAATGGGGATTCAGGTAGCCTTAAGGGAGAAAAGGGAAATGTAGGAAAACGAATGGTATATTCTGCCTATTCCCAAACATGAATGATACATGATGGTTCTTAAGAGCGTATCCTGTTTGAATCGAGTGACAGAGATATGCACCCGAGTCCCGACCTCTCTACTAATTTTGGAATTTCTTTCCAAACAAATTAAACAACTTGATGCTAACAACTACTAGTCTTCAAGTTTCTATTCAAAATGGTATATTCTGCCTATTCCCAAACATGAATGATACATGATGGTTCTTAAGAGCGTATCCTGTTTGAATCGAGTGACAGAGATATGCACCCGAGTCCCGACCTCTCTACTAATTTTGGAATTTCTTTCCAAACAAATTAAACAACTTGATGCTAACAACTACTAGTCTTCAAGTTTCTATTCAAAATGGATATTACGGAGGTTCTTTAATTTTCTTTGCCTGCTTTCTTCTATTTTTATGTTGGCTCCAGTTGAATAATGAGTGTGTATGACCACAGGAAAGAGTACCTTGAGATCCCGTGGGCAAACTTGAGGTCAATGGTCGAACCTGCAGTTTCAAAAAGATCTGTGATTAACCACGTGGAATACCTTCCCAGTGCCCGTGTTATCACTTCATCTGCAACCGATATTGCAGACAATAAAGTATCCACTGCAGAAGGCCGCCTAATTGCATATGATTATCTTGTAATCGCGACAGGTCACACGGATACTGGTGCCCTTACAAAAGTTGAGAAGCTTAGTCGATATGAAGCAGGTAAAAACAGAACTTGCATAAGAAATTGAAATATATAGTTCCATACTTCATCCTTGATTTACTTCTTCCCTGGTTTTACCTTAATGAGAAACGAGGATGTCATTTACTTTTTGCTTATAATATATTATGTTCTGGATTTCTAAAATTAAAGAGACATGTAGATACATAATTACGACATTTTAGTCATATGCAGCATGGATACAGGTTCTTGAATGAGACCTGAGACGCAGTGACAGAACCAGGAATTTTACGTGATCGAGTATTTGGGTGATAACTAGTGCTATTGCCAAAAAAATGGGTCTTCCCCCCCGCCCAAAGTGAGTGTTGTTTGTCAACGACATTGTCCATGTATGAGTGTCATTTTTTCCAAGGCAGCCATTTACATAGCTAATTTTACTAACATAGCTTGCGTGCCTTTCTAAACCAGTATTTATGTAAATTTGTTCATATGTTATGATGTTGACTTTCTTAAGTCTCGTTTGTAGCTCGAAAAGATTATTCTTTATATAGGGATGGAGAGAGCGCAATGCTAGATTCCTCAAAAAGGGCAAAGAAATAAGTTGATTTATCAATGCTCCCCCCTTCATCCTAAAATTAATGACCTCTCGGATTCATGTTCATGACCAAGAAAGGGGACTCACAATAGCCCTACTTTACTCCAACTCTGCGTCCCTTTTGGTCAGTTTGTGCACCTTAGGAATGACATGTAGTGTAACAAATCATATATTGTATGAATCAGCTATGGTTAAAAACTTGATCTGAGATATATGAAAAATCAAAAGTAACGCTTACACCAATATGTTGCAAATTAAATCATAAATATAAATCGACCATGTTCTAAAGTACCTTATATGAAACAGCTGACCCAATTAAAAGAAAATAAAAAATAAAAAATGAAGCTTTCCCCCGAAGTATTCTAGAATATGTTTTGCAGCAAGCCTGTCAAAAGTTGAACCTATGTTTTTGATAGTCAGAAGACCCCGTTATATTTTACTTTAGCAGAAGTTTGCCTAGTTGTTAGAATAATTGCTAAGATATCTAGCGGGCTGAGAAGTTAGACCATCGGGTTAAAAGAGAGACACAGATCCATGATATTCAGGCCAGATTCAAGTACTTCCTTGTTTGAACATTGTGTTATTCTGTACTTTTTCCCTTCTGTATGGCTCGTTTGGATGAGTTGATATCAAAAGAAAGATATTAGAATGATTGTTGATTGGAGAGATTTTCAATTATAGAACTCTTCAACTTTCATTAGATACGTCTTTCTTTTGAAGCCTTTATATCGAATTGCCAGCATATGAAATTTGCAGTTTTTTTTGTATTTACAGGAAACAAAATGCTGTTATGATTGTATCTGATTGTCATCACCAAATATAATCTCTGTTTGCAGACCATGAAAAAATAAAGTCTGCTAATTCAATATTAATAATTGGAGGGGGACCTACTGGCGTGGAACTTGCTGGTGAAATTGCTGTAGATTTTCCCGACAAGAAAGTGAAGCTGGTGCATCGGGGCTCAAGATTGTTGGAATTTATAGGGGCGAGGGCTGGCAGAAAAACACTGGACTGGTTGACTTCAAGGAATGTTGATGTCATCTTAGGGCAGTCTGTTGATCTGAGCTCTTGCTCTGATGGTGTCTATCAAACCTCTGGTGGGGAAACAGTCTCTGCTGATTGCCATTTCGTTTGTACAGGTAAGCCAATTGGATCATCATGGCTTAAGGAGACGGCTCTGAAGAATAGCTTGGATATTTATGGACGATTGATGGTTGATGGTAACCTCAGGGTCAAGGGTTTTGACAATATCTTCGCGATTGGAGATATTACTGATATTTCGGTTAGTGAACATAATTCATTCTCTTACAATGTTTTTTTGTGCTCAAGCGCTATTTTTTGCCAACTTTTAGTTGCTTTCGAGTATACACAAGGATTACAAGGTGGTCACTATTCTTTTGTACAATGGAGGATTCACATTTATGGGAAGGCTGAGCACAGGAATATTAGAAAACCAAGAAATTCAGCTCATCTGAATGAACAAACTACTGTTACCAAACCCTAGATTAAAATGTAACATATCATTCAATACAAACAAAACTAAAAAAACCCAAATATTAGGCCAAGTTAATGACGAATGACCAATACTTGAAACTTAAAAGAATGAAGAATTGAATAATGGAAATTTTACGAAAGAGAACATAGAAGCTCGGAGTTACGTGGAAGGGGAATTTTGGAAGATTCTCTGTCCAAACATCAGCCAAATTGATTTGGGGATTTCTTTGGTGTTGGTGCGCACACAGCGAGAGATCTCTCAATCTCACTCTCTCTTTGCTATTTTTGTTTTACAGCGTGTTAGCGTTGATGTGTACTCATCTTTTTTGGCTCCTCTCTTTCCGGATCTCTCCTCTCTTTGCCAGTTTGGTTTCCTGTAGAGTGTTAGTTTTCATGGTCTACCTGCCTGTTTTGGACACGTAAAGTAGCTAGAAAATAATTCCATGAAGTCACTATACTTGCCATTAATCACACACATCTTCTCAAATTCCATGAACTGCATATAAAAAAAATTCCTAAAAATCAAGGGTTGGCACTTTGAACACTGAAGCTAATTGCAATTTGCCACTTCCCTCCCGAGTCTAGGTAAGGAAGAAATTGCAATACAAACCAATAAATAACTTGACTCCAATTTACATCAAGCAATATTTCCAATAATGTTTTTTTATAACAGTTTTCAGGTAGGAACTATGCATTAAGCAGCATGGCTCCCCTAGACATTTTCCTTATTAAGCATGATACCTTCCCAGTTCCCAGAGACGCTCTTTTGTTATTCAACTGTTACTTCTGTTCTTGTTTTTATGATATTCTAATTGCTTATTGGATTATTTAAGTTGGTTGAGTTTAGTTGTGTTGTGGCGAGGTTAATGTTACTTACTTTTGACATCTCTATCACTTCTATTCATAGATGGAAACTTTACGGAAGAATACATCCCTCTGAATATACCCCTGCCCCTTTTTGGGGAGAACTCCCCATCAAACCAATATCTAATATATAGGAACTTAGGAACCCCTTCACCTATAGAGCGGCCTATGATCAACCCTTAAGACCCGTAAATTTTCACACCAATTAAGGTCACAATTTCACCCTCATATTCTTTCATGTTCTACGGCGCAAGTAAATTTAGATACTTTATACGGATCAAAATTAACAAATTAACACATTAGAATAACCTGTATCTGTCAGTTGCATGGAATATTGTAGCTCAGGCAGATATTGGGGGTCAGAGTGTCTGTTGAATGAACCACATGAGGACACACTTAACCCAATGCCCAGCAACGTACTACTCTGCTTATTTATAAGGGGTATACATCCATATTTGTACTTTAACTTGGTTCTGAATACCATTAAGTACATATGTAGATGTACTCATTCATATAAGTAGGAAGTGTCGATTATCTAGTATGGTTTGAATCACAATGCGTATGGGTGATCGGCCTAAGCCACAGTGGGGAAGAATGCAGTTATGTACCCCATTTATTCTAGAAGGGAATTATATTAGAAAAAGTTTTTGAACTTAAATTTGATCTTAAATCAGGTATGTATGTAGATATCACATCTGTTACCTAATATAAATTTAAGATTCCAGAGATCCAGACATATGAGATGTCGGGGAATTATTTTCCCTTAGCTTTTGAGAAATTCTTTGGGAGTACTTCTGTGTGTAAAGATCCCTACTTGACTTCTTCCTATAATTTGGAAATGTTGAATCAGCTTAAGGTACATTCACTTGATAGTAGATGGCAAGAAAGTCTTGCAAGTTCAACATAGATTTTAGTTATTTTATTCTTTTAAAAAATGAATAAAATTTGCACCATAGTTATTGAAATGGCGAGAAAATCCTAGTTTAACATGCAATATGCAGTATGCATCCTCGTTTTCAACTTAATGAACGTAACTAGAGAATTAGAATATTTGTTGCATAGTGCATCTTCAATGTCCAAGTTATATCTTTTTACATAATTATTCATGAGTTTGAGACACTCGGTCGTCTTTTATCTCGTGAATATCTAATACGCTAATTCCAGCTGGTCACTTATTGTTCATCTTGCAAACCGTTGCTTGTTAGTTGCGTAACTTGAAATGGGGAAGCTCGTGTTCTGATGATGCTCGTTTCTATCCAGGAAATCAAGCAAGGTTATCTTGCGCAGAGGCATGCTTTGGTGGTTGCCAGGAACTTGAAGTTACTTATGGGTGGAGGAAAAGAGAGCAGAATGGCTGTTTACAAGCCCAGTTGGCCTCTGGCCATAGTTTCTCTTGGTAGAAGAGATGGGGTGGCTCAAATTTACTGTGTGACACTCATTGGATGGATTCCTGGCTTGATAAAATCTAGGGATTTGTTTGTTGGGAAGACAAGGAAGCAGCTAGGGCTAAAATCTAATATTGTGTAGACAAAGGGAGTGCACCTTATAATCAAGTGTATCATCCATTACCTCTTGATGTTCAGCACACACAACATTAATGCCAGCAACAATTAGAATGACTCTTTTTAGTTTTAGTTTTTAACTAGCCAAGAACCCGCACGGGATATTGCAAACTTCTTAAGAATGAACAAAAATATTCGATTATTTACTATGACAATTAAAAAAATACCTCAAAAACATAAAATTATAAGCTGGCTCAAACTCTAAAGAACATGGTTAATTGAGTATGCTCCTTTTTTATCAATCAAAAGTTGATTTAATTTAGATATGCTTGCTTCTAAGCTATTACAGATTCAACTTTATAACTGAAACACAGTGTTTTGCTACTACAGAAGGAGAGACTATTTTAGCTACTTGAATCATTAATCAAGGAAACACTCAAATTCATAAGTATCTCATCAAGAATCAAAATTTCAAATAAAATTTTCAATTTAAATCATTATTTGCATACTGCTTATATACAAATTATAATGCTCAATAGTACAAAATTGATACCATCGCTCAAAGTCAGCATGGCTTCTCACTTAGATCTTTAGAGAATACATGTCAAAATCTCGAACAATACGAAACTACTATATATATTATTTAAGAATTTTCTTTGATTGATCTTACCATTCATGCATTTTTCTACTGAATTGTGAAGCTTTTTGTCAACATTTA
>JAOTQG010123589.1:0-10455 GCA_025631175.1 Iris virginica | reverse complement strand
GTCCCATAGCAACCCTATGGAACAACTTAGAATTACAATCCCCCTCCTTCAGCACTTCATCCTACATTTTTTGCGCCAACTAACATCCTCCTTAGTAAGGACCTCCTCGAGCTCATCCCTCAACCTCAAACATAAAGTACTTTCTTCAAACAACAAAATCCTACTCTCTTCCATTCTATCTAACTCCTCAATGCCTCATATTATACATACTATAAATAGTTTTGTCCTTCATCTGTCCGTTGCATGTAAAAATATCTCAGATCTATAAGGAACTCTTTGGAGGGGAGGATATAGTAAATCATTTCATGTAGATATGTGGCATGGGTTGAGATACTGAAACGATCTTTGTGCTTGCAAGAATAATACAGCATACATCAGACCCTTCTCACACCCTGCAACAGCAGGAGCCTAATGCATTGGCCCCATCCTTTTTTCTTCTGGAAGGAGAGAAGAGATGAAGGAGGGGTCAAATTATAAACATAATCGTTTGATAACAAAAGAAAAGTACTCCAGAGTGATTCTGAGTGTTTCCGACCACAACAAACCTGTTTCTAATCACAACAACATAAACTAAAGCAGAAGATAGAAAGAATGAAAAATATGATTAGAGTGATTCTGAATGTTGCCAAGAAAAACGAACCTGTTTCTAGTCGCAACAATACAAACTAGAGTCGGAGATAGAAGGAATGAAAATCATGATAAGATTTTGGGGAGCAACATTTTTGTCCTATGTAATATTGTAGAATACCAATGACCTGAAGAAATACATGTATCCAAATTTTCTATCTAGGACTCAGAAGCAAGTTCGATATATCTAAAATTTCATGCAAATACATATTTTATGTCAATGCACCCCAAGTCAAGCATGCGAGAACCCAATTTTAATGCTACAATTTTTAAACACGATGTTTTACCAAAAGAGAGTCTTTACTAGGTAAAATTTGAAATTATTCAATTGCGGAACACGTTAATAAAAACGTAATTTGCAAAACTACAATAATATGGGACTAAGCCGCCGTTAGAGAAAGTAGCACTTGTTAGGACACTTGTGAGAGGGCAAACATAAAGGGGGGGAAATTACAACATTTTTGAGTCATAGAATATAGTTGGAATTCTATTAATATACTGTTCAGGTATTCTAAACTCCTATGACATTTCATCCTCAGTTACTGCTACAAAAGATTTCGTAAATAAAAGATCACGAGAAGCATCAGGTTCCAATTTTATTTTATTTTTTGTGTCAAATACTAAAATTATAATACGAGATTTTCTGGCACAGCACCAATTAAACAAGCTCAGAACAAAATGCAGGAACAATATTTATAAAATTAACCAGAATGTCAAAAGAAAGGCACGTTGATGTCCAAGCATCACCTAAGCTGAAGGTCGTTATCTGGTCCCCAAGGCTTGCCGCTAATTCTTGGATATTGATCGTACGAATTCTCGAGGCTTGCCTTCATCAAGTCTATCCCCACAACATTTGGGCACAGTAATTTCATTATCTCATTGCGTAAAGAGCTGAATTCTGGCTCTGGTATTGGAGGAATTTCCTCCGATGTGGTGATGCAGTTGTGTTCAAGATCAACAACCACTACCTACAACAGTACATGGCATGGCATTTGTAATTAAGTGCATAAATTAACATAGCCATTAGAGCACATATTGACATGAGAAATACTCATTTGCTGGAGTAAGTGATAAAGTAACTTTTCGATAGAATTATCAAAATCGATTCAATTAATCACTTTATCTGATACGCAAAGAAGTAAAGATCAGAACAGCTTTCATCCGTCTGTTATACCAATTGCCACAATTTATCTTTTTCTTCTCTCCTAAAGTCGCATCAGTGTCTTCAAAATAAATAAACAAAATGAGCTTCTTTAATGGTAAGGAGATGCATGTAATTGAGTCCTCTAACTGGCAAAGTAATTAAAGGAAATGAACAGAAGACATTTTCCATAAAGTAACTCCTTCAGGTCTTGCTGAATAATCAGGGAGGGGGAAGTTTGCCACTCTCATTATTTCCAGCCAGGACCATTTTGTGTAGCATTTTACAACTTCGAAGATCCCTTTAAATTCAATAAAAGTTAAAACATTCCAGTGCTGAATGGGTCCTGAAAACAATTACCGGAAAAAAAATTTGTGGTTTTGAGGCTCCTTATTGATAATTGATTGAGTACCTGAAGTCCATCAGTTTATGCTTCTATTAATATGATTTGCCTTAGTATGGAAGGCCTAACCGAATATATACAAGAAAACATAGCATGGTGCATGTTTTTTGTGATGGCATTGTCCTTAACAATGAAACAAAAGATGAAATCAATGATAAGCAAGAAAGGCATTAAGAAGCCTTATGAGTCAAAGAGTTTTAATTAAGTAGGAGCAAAAGAGAATATATTGAATGCAACAATGGTAATAAGAGTATTAGGGGAGAAAAAGTTTGTCTAGATGGTCAATAAATACCACAAGAATAAACTTTGATATTTCTTATCAATCATTAATCACGATGGGAGGTCGGAGAGGACGATATTCATAATAAAATCTGGATGAGTGAAATGGAGGAAAGCATACAGACTGTTAAGTGATCAACGAACAGCAGTCAAGTTGAAAGGAAATTTCAAAAGACAGCTATTAGACCTGCGCTACCGTATGGACCGAGTGTTGGGCCACTAAAGAGCATGCTAACAAGATGAGTGTCGCTGACATGTCAATGCTAAGATGGATGTGGTAAAACTAGGAAAGATAATATTCGTAAAAATACGTGCGATGGTAAAAATCACTCGTATAGTAGAGAAAATGGGAGAGATCGTTTAAAATGGTTCACATAAAGCATAGACCTCTTAGTGTACTGTACCCGTTGGGGAATATGATAGTATCAATGGACCAAGCTAGAGGTAGGAAAAAGCTAACATGGACATCCACGAATGTGAAAGATATGAAGTAATGTGGCCGCTGTGGTGACTTAACTTAGCCTTGCATTGTATTGAACTGTGGACAAGAATTCATGTAGCCGACCCAAATTGATTGAGACTAAGTGCTGAGTAGAGTAGTAGTAGAGCTGAGAATAAATAGCAAGTTTGCATTACAGAACTTACTCCATCCATTGACAATCCATAAGTATCAACACCTGAATGAAGTCCCATCATGTACGGTGTAGGAGCATCGATGTAGTCCACTCCACTGAAAAACAGTAATGGAATGTAGACATGCTTCAGCAGAACAAACAAACAGAAGATCAGGCAGTAATCCAGTTATATTAATTACTGCATTGGTACTCCTAATTACATCAAGCATTACTGTATCAGAGGTGAAACAACTGAAGTGTTCGAGCCACTATTCGAAAAAACCACAGTGACATTCTGTCAAATGTTTACCTGCCACCGGAACGGATAGATTAAATGGCAAATTGCTTCTGATGCAAGTGTTAAGAGAGAATACCTGCATCAATCAATTCATTAATTAACAGCACATGTATGCTTGTACGTAAAGCCACACAATAGGAAGCTTGGGGGGGGGAATAGGGGTTCATCTTGGCACAAAATCTACAGCAAAACGTAGTGCAACAAAATTTGTTTAATATTTGAAATAGAATGGTATTTAAACGTCCCAGGTCTAAATATGGGAATATGCGACTCATAATGATTAATCGAAAGAAGATATCTCACTATCGGCTTCTATGAAGAATCGTGATTAAACCTTAACTTTTCTTCTTATATACACAAAAATAGTAGACTAAGAGGTACATGCAATTGAATATGCTCTAAAGAAAATTCTGCTCCTATTATCCAAATTAAGTGTCACTATTTCCTTTTAGGGTCAGCTTTTAAAGTGTCCACTTCTTTCAAGTGGAAATATCCTTCTTCCACATTCTTAAAACTTCCCTAGAGCCTAGTTGCTTTAAGAAGAACAAGTAAAATGGACACACCATGCAAAAATAGGCTTGATTTGGAATATCGCTATGTAGGATAAAACTATGTTTCTTAACAAGTACACCATGTAAAATGGTAATAATTTCATTCAAGTGGAGATATTAATAATTAACACCGAGTAGGAGCAAATGCTAATATTTACATTCTAAATAGAAGTACAATAGGTAACCACTCAAGAATTACAATATGTAATGTATGAATGCAGCTTTAGAACACGCTCATTTCAGCTATGGGATGCAAAGAGAAGTAAACTTGACTATCCAGTTATTCTAGAACAGTTGAATCACACAGATAGTTGGAGATAATGTTCATAATACGGAAACAGTATGAATCAAGTGTAAGTTTTGAGTTGGCACAATTGGTTGAATCGGAGTTTTCAGTTGGCACAATAATGAAGTTTACATTTTATATGCTATAGGATTATGAGAACAGGAGAAAATCCATATTGTATATATATGAAATAAGATGTAGTAGGACCTTCTTTAGCTATGAAGTTACTTCCCCTCTGTGGGGTTATATCAATATCAATAAGAAAGAGAGCAAAAGCTTCAAAGGTGGGGAAAAGAAGAAGATTCACAGGGAAGAAGCAAACACTTCTACAATTAGGACCAAGAATAGATTTAACAGTGCAACTCTAGCATCAACTAGACCTATCACTGTGGAAACCAAAAGGAAAAAATTTATCAGGAGGAAGATATCAATCAAGATCTAAAATGAGTACTAATTAACCGCAATACTGGCAATCCAAGCATATTAGTAAGTTCCTATATGATCTCTAAATATAACTTTACATCCGATTAAGAAAATACAGACATTTGAAGAACTTTGTTTTGCATGGAAGAATTATGGTTTCAGTTCTTACTCCTATTTTCTAGATTATAATCCAGAATCTTATATGAGTTGCAATGATGATCGCAATTTTGCAGGCAGCATAATAGTAATGAACAGACCAAAAAGGAAAGAGAGAGAAACTGATTTCTTTGTCTTTGACTTAATGAAATAAAGAAAGCTTTACAAGCTACTTCTACTACATTAACATCTTACACTAAGGACCCTAGATAAATATCCTACACAATATTAACCCTTTATTCCTAACAATAATCACAACCAATAAAGCATCACCTAAGTTCTTAGATCAGTGTCCTACACTTTTAAGTGCTTGCTGGAGAAGAAATATACTCTAGAAACATAAGATTTTATATGTGGTTAACACTCAATTCCAGCACGTGCAACCCAGATCTGGTGTGATGCTGTCATCAATTCAAGCCATTTGCCAAGTAGGATGAGTCTGCTGCTTGAGGTGACTCCGGTATGTCCCTAGTCTCCTCCATCGCTGAATCTCCGACCCATGCTGGCGCATTCAATGGATTTTGGCCAGACCCTTTGCTATGAACGCATTTTCCCTCTATCACGTCTGAGCCTTGAGTTGTGATTGGCAGTTTGAGTCGTGTATGCTGTCCAAGTCCTTTCAAGGATGTTGGCTATGGATGCACAGCCATTGAAGGTAACTCGATACTTCTGAAGAAGTCCAACGTTCTCTCTGATGACTTCCTAGCCTGCTGTTAGTGCTAGCACTCCATGATTGTTGTGGAGTGAGAAGTGGCTGAGGATGTTTTATGGAGGAGTGTCTTGGTCATGTTTGTAACTGTTCTTGTGTGTCACTAATGCTTGTTCCGTGTCTATAATGTGTATTCTTCATGTCTATAACAGTCAATCCTGTTTCTGATTGTTTCTATAATTTTAGGTTGCATCTTATGGTGGATATCTTCATATTGATCTGAAGTTTCAAGTAACTACAAAACAGGGACATCAAGGGTGGCATCAATCATAAAATATATCAAATAACATACTCCCATGCAGCAACAATTAAAGGTCATGTGAATAAATGAAAAGAATGACCAATGGGAATAAAAAATCCAAATATCACGTGATATTGTCACATAATAGCAACACTCTGGATGTTTTCAAGATATTGTAAAAGCAATACTATTTCTCAATAACCACATATACGACTGAATAAAGTTAAGCACAGTACTAAGATGATTAACGGTCAATAATCTCCAAAAAGAACACCAAACAACAGCCAGACTAGCACATGGAATTTAAAGAGTTTCTTGAAGTAGCTTATGATTTCTGCATACAAACATGCAAATAAGATGATAACGGTCAACCATTTCCAAAAAGAAGACGAAACAACAGCAAGTACTAGCACATGGAATTTAAAGAGTTCCTTGAAGTAGCTTATGATTGGAGCATACAAACATGCAATCAAGAAAACTCAGGCATTCGGTCTAAAGACAAAAGCAGATCGAGACCATAACAATTTTGGTTTTTCTTAGCAAACCAAATCAGTTTTCAACTATGCGAAGAGGAAATATACTTGGTTGATCGCAGCAAAATCCTTCTTTCAATCAACACTGCTGTAAATAGTTTAATGAAATTGTCAACATCCAAGCTCTGCACCAGCGGCTGAAAAGATATCTGTATCAAGTCCACCAGGCAGTCATTATCAATTGAACAGTCAGTACTCTTTAAAGTTTTATATCATACTTCAAGTATATTCATGTATTCGAGCTAAGCTACCTACATCGGCATGGGGAAGCCCCTCCTTTGGTGGAACCTCAACAGCAAGCAGGGTATTCTCAACAGCAAACAGGACACGATCCTTTCCCGGTGTAGGTAAAGGTACATTCGACACAGTATATGCTATAACATCCCATAATGGCTTGCTGAAATTGTTGCAGAGCTGAGTGGATTTAGTTCAACAGAAGAGTAACATGCACAGTTTATTAGGAGAGGAAAAAAGCAACAAATTTATACTGGAAAAAAGATTTTCAACAGCAAACACAGAATAAAGTTTCATAATGTCATTCTATAGACATGAAAAAGAAAGCCTTTTTATAGCAAAAAACACTTGGAACACATACAAACAGATATCATTCAGAAAAGACTAAGGAAGAAAGAAAAATGAGGGCATCACTGCCTCCCAGTCCCTGCCAAGGGACCAACATCCAGTTTGGCAACCCTCCCAAAGATTTTCAAAAAGAGACTGAATAAGAACTTTAAGCACAAACCACCCACATATCCAAAAGATTAGTTACACAAGCGGCGATAGAATTTCCCATACACTTGCTAATTGGGATTCCTAGCAAGTGTCAATCCCAACATCACAACACCATCCAAGCGGGCGTATTGGAGCCCCATTTACTACTATAATAAAGGAAGGCCTCAAAATGAAGCTTTTATTGATTTTGTCAAAACTTTCCCCCTTTAGCATAACAATTACTCGCAATGCCTTTGAAAAACCATCAAGTAACCAACCATGATAACAAGAAGAGAGAGAGCTTGAAACGGTTGTAACCAGCAAAACCATTTCCTTGTAAAGTAGAATGTAACCACACCATGAAAGTTCAAACTTAGAGGTGTTGTTCCACCAACAGTCAACCCACCCTAACAGCTACAAGGGTGGTAAGTATGTTGGCGGTCCCGTACACTTAATCAAATTTGTCGCTACAATGCCTCAGCATTAAAAAAATTTAAAAAGTCGAAATCTTTTTTTCATGTCAGGAATTTGCTGCTAGTAAATAACATCTAAATCTGAAGGAGTTGAAAGAATGGAATATATTTATACATAAATGTAAAAAATTGATATAATTGTTGATTACATGCTTTAATCGCCAAAACAGGGGGTGTAAATAATGAAGTACCACTACCCACATTCAACCACGCATCTGAGCTCAGATCGATAGTAATTGCTTATGGATGCATGACATGCCTCCTTCAATATGAATTTTCACTTGAATTCAACATTATACTCGACCTAAATGTTGTATACTTCTGCTTTTCTATCAAAAACATAAATGCTGTAATACTTCTTACCCTAACTAATTCATAGTCTTTCTAATGTATCCACAAGTACGGAATGTGAGACTCTATATTGTTCATCCTAAAGCCAAGTTTTTTAATAAAGAAACTCAGGAAATACCATGATAGGTTTCTGGCAAGGTAAAAAAACTTCAGTAACTACCAAAATTTTAGGCCTCAGGTACAGCTTTTGAAAATTAAGAGTTCTGAAAATGCAGTGTCTAAAACAGGTAGCTCTTTTCTTGTATTCGCATCTGGTGCAGCGTCGTAGAAATGGAATTTAAAAATGAAAGTTTTTCCTTCCAACATATTTTGCTTAATGAGTTGTACAGATGGAGCCCAACATAACTACTTATCAAGCAATAGTAAATTCAACTAAAAATATCTAATTTAATGATACAAGTAAAAAGTTTTTTTTTTAAAAAGGAATTAGACATAATAACTTTATATCAAACCTAAGTTTTTGGATCCTTCTAAGAAATTTTCTAGAATGCTCTTTTTAAAATATATATATATTAATATTAACACACATATATATACTATAAAAGAGAAAGAAAAGAAAGAAATATCTAAGAGGGCATCAATGTCCATATGTAAGTTGAAAAAAAGAAAAGTCTGCATTTTAAAGTTCATCATTTACACACTTTCAACACAAAAGGCTACCTCCATTTTCCCTAAAACGGAGGAAACAGAACGCCCTTAATGAATGTAGATAGGAACAACCTTTCTTAAGCCTCTTCAGGTGGCTTAGCAAAGGCATAGTAATATTTTCCCTCTATACTAATTTGAAATAACTATAAGTTTGCCCCAGAAAGAAAAAGAAAAAAAAAACAACAAAGTTGTCACATAGTCACTAGAGTGTCACATTACTTTGACGACTCAAAATACCCATAAACATAAACTTGAATTCCTAAACTATAATGAGAAAAGTTAGATGAAAAAGAAAACAAGTTCCAAACACAATCTTTACACCAAGAAGAACTTTTAACAAAAGAGAAGGTACAAAAACGGAAACAAGAGCGAATACATTCCAACTATGCTTTCTTCCATGAGTATTTTCTCAAGAGTCAAATGAATTAAGGAAAAATAATTTTCTCAAAACTGAATGTATCTTCCTCTCCAACTAGTCCAGTACTAGGCCTACTTGACCAAGATTTCCAAGTTTCTGTTGCAAGACTTTCTCAAGTTCATTATTTGCAATTGAGATTACGAATAGGAAATCGAAAAGAGATTAGCCTAAATTACAAGCAAATGCAATGTCTCTCTTGCAAGTAAGGCGCATCCAAGGCTTCCTCAGCAAATTGAATGTGGGAAAGGTGGGGGAGGGGGAGAGAGATAAATATATAAGGTATTGTCACACCAACAATCAACAGATCACAAACAGCTCCAAGTGTGCTAGCATGTTCCCTAAACACACTTGATGAATGTTTGGAGCTAAAAGGCGTGGTCAAAAGAATCACAACTCCTTTCTTTCATGCCAAGAATATGTTTTGATTGTCATTAACACCTAAGTCCTATAGGATTGAAATGGAAGTCCTTTTGCGCAATATTAAAATCTACATAACAGTTATTTAGATGCTTTAGTCGCCAAGAAAAGCTTACCTACTTCCACTAGGGGAAAAGCAAAGTACATAAAGCTCTTCCAGTGCTTCCCGAAGGATCCGGAAACTGGGACATCGTGAAACCAAGCAGATACATTTGTCAGCAAATGAGTTGGCTGTAATGCGATAAGCCTCAGCAATATCCTCACAAACAGGATCCCGGAAAGCAATGCAGCTTACATAAATTTTGGAACCATCACCCTCTGACAAAAACTCAAAAAGAAAAAGAATGTAAGAGAGCTATTCGCAGCAGTCAGAATACAAAATTATTGCAGGTCTTCTAAGAAATATTAAAGTACAAACAATGCTGATTGCCGACAAGGAAAACTTTGTTGAACAGCTATTTGTTGAAGCATATAAAACCCATATTGGGTTATAAGCAAGCCTTGCAAGTAATTAATAAAGATCCTGGCCCCTGGGTCAATATTCTCATTGCCAATTGGTTTTGAGATGGAACCTCAAACGTTAACATGGTTTTAGAGCAGGCTCTCTACACATCCGAGCCCATCAGCCCACAATCATCTAGCTCCATGCCACCCGTTCCAAAGAGCAATATCACGACCCGGGCCCGAAAACCCGGTCTGCTACCTAGCGCCGCATCTTGGGTCAAGGGCCCATCACAGGCGACCCAAAAATCCATGGATGGTTTGATGATAGGTGCGTAGTAGGGGGCTACTAATAAATCACCAGAAATTCCCACCTCTGCAACGACCCGAGCCCGAAAACCCGGTCCGTTACCTAGCCCGCCAACTGGCCCACACCTAGCGCCGCATCTTGGGTCAACGTCCCATCACAAACGACCCAAAAGTTCGTGGATGATTTGATGATAGGTGGGTGCTGGGTAGTAAGGGGCTACTAATAAACCACACAAAATTCCCACCTCTCTCCAATGTGGGAATGTGGGGTGTCACAAGCAAAGGGTCCACGTAGTAAGCCTCAAGCCCGACTACACGTCAAGGGCATGTTGAAGCATATAAAACCCTAATCGGGTAGAAACAAGCCTTGCAAGAAACTAATAAAGATCTTGGGCTAATCCTCTCATTGCCAATTGGTTTTGAGAT
>JAOTQG010123578.1:0-10455 GCA_025631175.1 Iris virginica | reverse complement strand
CCCATGAATTTTCTTTCATTTTGGTCTTTTTTAATGGATGAACACTAACTGAGTTAACGTCAGGGGGGTTATCCCTCGCCGAAAAAAGTACATGGGGCTCAAACCTCGACCCCGTGAACCACAGGGGGTTCCTCCACGTTAACCCAATATAATATAATGCAAGGAGGGAGTAAAGATGTAAACCTTCATTAAAAAAGAAAACAGAAATTAACATGGAGGAATAAGTATCAATTATGATTTATTGCAAATGAATATCACACTCAAGCTAAACTACAATTTACAAGCTATAAAGCTTGGAATATATGTAAAAAAGGTAAGTGCATGTACTTTAGCTGTTCAAATATAAGCATTTCTAAATCTACTGTGGAAGATAAGGTAGTAAACAAACAAACAATACTAGTAAATTATATCACAAATATCAGGGATATCATCATCACAATGACCAATGAATATACAATAAATAGCAAATGTAAACTCAACTTCATTAGAAAATTGACATTACTGGTCTTGAGAGAATATAAGTAACTAGAGAAAGGGCAAAAAATTGAGCTTCAGCCTTCAACTGCAAGGCTTATACTATTTCTTCACTGTATTCAATTTCCAATAGTTTAAGCAATGACCTTTTGTACATACAACTGCTTAATTTCTTATTGAAGAAATATACCTCCCCCCCCCCCCCCCCAAAGTCTGTTCAATAATACAACAGCAGAAACTGCCATTGGTATGTACAAGATAAACTCAAGGAAAAAGATCAACCCCCCCAACCCCCCCCACACCACAAAAGAACAACAACAGTCACTAATACAAATGCTACACAACACCTGATATATACCAAAAACACACCCTTTGGGGTGACTATTTGTAATGCTCATCAAGTTGGATACCTTGGCATGCGCTTGGCTGTTTGTAGTTTGCCTCTCCTCAGAACTATGTAGCCTCTTCAAACCCTTGTTCCCACAAACACGTGGTACTGAACCCGATTTGTTTCCCGCACCAATGCCTCAAAAAATGTCTATCCATGGTGCTGCTCTTGCTCACCTTGAAATGTACAAAACTGAAAGGAATAGTCAAACAAGCTAAGAATCGGCTACTCTGGCATTCTAAAACGATGCCTTGATGAAAAATGCATTATATATATCAATAATGAATTTTAGCCATCTCGAGTTAAGAAGGGAAAAAAACATATCCATGGCAGATATTATCCTTGTCATGAACTAATTCTTAATCTATCCAAAACCTTAACAAAGAAAAGAGCATATTCCTGTAACTATGGATCGGACAGCTTAGTAATGGAAATGATTACCAAACCTAACCATACTTCCACCAAAAGTTCAGCGATAAAATAGATATTATTGTCTAATACAATGTAACACTAGCAATACCTAGCAGTTTCACTGTGGACTTCTCATTCTATCACCATAAAGTTCAATAGGCCACTTCCAACGGCCAGCCCAAGCAGAATATGCTAAGAGAGTCTTCTGCAATATATATGGCCAAGTGAAGAGCTTTTAGCAAGTGATAGTGATTTTAGGTTGCATAATACGGAGTAGTTAATTGATTGGGAACTAGAAAGACCTGGAATGACCTTTTTTGGTTGCTTAATAGGCTTAGACGAATGACTCCTCAGTGGACAAGTTCTCATGAACAATAGTCTAAAGGCAGATTCACATATGAAGAATTTACTCCAATTTCTCATCTTTGATTAAGACCGCGAGTTAGATACCAGAGCAATCAAGTGAAAACAAGTCCAAAGTATCCAACATATACCTTCCACCCCACCCACCCTCAAACCTACAAACCTAACAACCGCAAGAAAAACAAAGAAAACCAATAGAGTAAAACAAACCTAAATACACAATATACCTCTACGTTCAAGTTCAACTACAACAAAAACTTAATCATGTCCTTCCAAAATCCAAAACAATAATTTCCCTTTAAGATGCCAATAGTTTGCTGACTTTACCAGCTATCCGGACAGACAAACCGGTAACAATAAAAGTTGAACATAACATTCCAAATATTAGATTAACTGATTAACAAATTCACTGTGAAAATTCTTATGGGTTGCATCAGGTTTAAGTTTTTAAATCATTTATTAGGTTCTTAACCACCTCAGCCACAAAGAGCCACAATTGGAGTTCGAGAGTGCACCACTGTGTGAGTAGTGGTATACACCGACGGACACAAAGTGGGATAGAGATCTTCAGCATAAATCTAACACATCGATAGTTACAAAACAAGAAGAAAAAAAAAACATTAAACTCAAAACTACAAAAAAGGAAATCAAAAGTAACTAAGAACACTATACAAATAGTCAACTCAGACCCACCGAGTCAACTCGGAACACCCAAGAATTAGAAGATCAAACTCACCGGCAATCAAAAATCCCGGAAAAGGACGGTGGCAGCCATTTCCAACAATGGCTGCAAGCAATCCGGTGAGAATTTCCGCGCAAACATATACGGCAGACTGAAATTAGACCGCCTAAGCTCGGAAATAAGCGCCGGCGATACTTCCGCCGGCCGGTACGTGTGGGGATGGCCGTTGACACTCCCCGTCCAGTTCACACGTGTCAATGTGTACCGACTACATCCTTCAGGATCCTCCATTGACAAAAGCGTCGGAAAGTAGTGTTCTTCCGGGTAGCACGACGCCGTATTGATGCAATTGATCTTAAACTTCCGCCATAGCCGCCTGTCACGCACGATTAAAAGAGCATGTGGGCGTGTTAGCGTCCAGAACTGTGACCCGACCCGGAATTTGGAGAAGGGTATTTCGGGAAGCATAATGTCTTTCCCACGGGCGTTGTACCGGTCGTGGAGGTATGGGTCTTGGGATATAATTTCGATGAAGGATTGAAATTTGAGGTGTGGGAGTTCGGCGATTTGGTGGTGTTTGGTGTCGAATATGGAGTTGTATAAGTAAGAGAAGGAGTGGAGTGGGACGCAGTGTTGGGAGATGAGTGTGAAGAATGAATTTGATGGGTCGTCGAGGAGCGCGGTGGCGAGGAGGCGGCGTGCGGCGGAGACTAGGGAGGGGGAGCCGCGGTGGGTTTTCTTTGATGGGATGAATCGATTAGATGAGAATACGCCACCTGGTGGATTGATTTTGACTGTTGGGTCGGAGTGGATGTAGATGTTGTAGAGATTGGAATGGGAATTGTTGCTGGGGGGGAAGAAGAGTTGCCATAGGGGGGAAAAGTAGAGGTCGGAGTTGGTTAGGAAGAGGAAGGCGATCTTGGGAGAGGGGTTGGTGGAACCCAGATGGGATTTGTGGTGGTTGTGGATGGGGGTGGAGGAGGCGCGGCGGAGGAGGGAGAGATCGTCTAGTTCATCGGGGAGGGAGATTGGGGGGAGGTGGCGGGGAGGGAGGATTCGCGGGGCGAGGAGGAATATGATTGGTAGGGATATTAAGAGGATCAGCGTAGGTATGAATGGGGATGTTGTTGTTGTTGATGATGATGATGATGATGACAACATGCTTCTTGATCTGGGTGGTGGTTTTGGGATTGGGTTTTTTCCTCAAGATTCAATTGAATCGAGTGTGGGGATATGTACATTGGGGTTTCTGCATTCTCTGTTTGTTCTTGAATTCGAGTGTTCTTTAATGGTGGGAGTTAGGGTTTAGGAGTGAGAGATTTCTTTTGGGTTGGCTTTACCAGTGAAGTGAAAGTGAGAGATTTTAGAGAGAGAGAGAGAGAAGAAAGGGGATGAAGGGTGGGAAGATTGAGATTTGAGAATGGGATTGATTTTGGCCTTTTGGTGCGGTGGTGATGATAGAAGATGGTGTTAAAAATTTAACGGCGTTTTCGTACGGATTAACGGCGGCAAAGGTAACCGACTAAGGTTGGATTGTTTTGTTTAAATCAGAAGGATCCAAGGTTCGAATGTACGTTGCTACTACTAACACGTAAAGTTTACGGATTAGGTACCACAAATCATGGAATGGGGATGGCACTTGGCACTTCACTTGGGCGGACACTTTTGGTGGTTGTCCGCGAGTTTTCTATTTCAAATAATATATTATTTTTTGTTATATAATTTTTAAAAATAATATATATTTTATTAATTATTTATAATTTAAATTTAAAATCATAATTTAAACAATTATGATAAGGTCTTAAAAAATGTTACAAAAAATAAAAATACTAATTACAACAGAAGATCTGAACTCACTGTCTGTCATTTTTAAATTGTTGCCTCCTCCACAAAATATTTTAATCTATTAAGATCTTCCTTCCATCAATACGATTCATGTGTTTCCATGTTTTGTATAGATTATTTTATTTAAAATAAAAATTATTATGTTATTTTGAAGTATCGTAATTGATTGAGAATTACAACATTTTCTCGTTATGTGATAATCATGTAGTTTTGCACTATATCAACACTCAATTTCATTGCATCAATGATTTAAAATTAAATGAATTGTTAATGTATGCATTTGATACGTAACAAATATTTTATTAATTATACCAATTTCATAATAATTATTTATTTATTTTCATTTGGGGTATTTTAATTTACAATATTTTTATTAGTAACTGAGTGTATGAAAATAAGAAGAATCGAGGCTCATGCGGACACGATTTTCTTAAAACACATTTTTCCTTCAAAGAACGTGCTTAGAGAATTGACGAGCAATTTTTCGATATACAACGAGTTTGTAAAATTCTCTTAGTACAACAAGCCTCACCAAAGAACTCGAACATTCTGCTCAAAAGGCTCAGAACAAGCAAAGAAGATGGAAAATTTCTCTTAGTCCGCCCCTCGATTATTGGAAAACAATCACTAAATAATGACCAGATAGGCGGAGGGTCCAATTCCAAACGATTTGAAATGTTTCTAGCAAATGAATTCTCAGACGTTGTTGAGATGTTTGTTGAGTTAAATAATACGTTATGTACAACAAAGTAAGCCGAGAAGAGTTATTAGGACTAAAAAGTCTGAAAATGATGGTAGCAATTTAGATAGGGCCGGGACTTCAATGAGTGCTAAAAGGTGTATGGAGTTTGAGGAAGACTGTGAATCTTTTGAGCAGGAGTCTCTACATGATAGAGAGTATAGTTGTGAGAATGTGATGATATGATTGATTCTGATATAGAATGTCTTACTATAGAGGCTGCTAAGCTATTAAGGGTAAGGGTAAGATCAAATGGTGAGGGTGAGGAAGGTATCAATGCTGACCCTTTGAACAAATCAAATGTCTGGCATATGATATGACCTTATTTTTTTTCCGTTAGAAAACTAACGATAAGTTTTTTAAAAAAATTTGCAACAAAAGTGTAATCATGGAGCCCATTGTGCAATTTTTTTTGAATTTGGGGATCCATTTTACGAGCTTATGAAATAATAGGGATTAAAATGAAATTAATCATTAGTAATTGACTTGGTAATATAGTATATTAGTGTTAATTAGGTGGTCGGTTTTACTATTCATACTGTTAAATTGATGAATAGTGAAATCGTTATTCATTTAAATTATAAGATAAGTATCATGTGAACCAATGAATAATAATAATTTTCTCTTAATTTTAATAATTCAATTACTTTTTATATAACGGTGAAAGAGTGAGTGAGGGATTGTGTGTTGTGAATGACGCATGTGTGAAGAATGTGTCCAGTGTTGTGTAATGAAAGAGAATATGTGAACAATACGTGCAGGAATGTGTGTTGTGAGTTGTGGGGATGTGTATTGTATGCGAGTGAAATAGAAGGTGTGAAAATTTATGTGTCTTTTAAAAGATTTATACTACCAATGTAAATAACTTTTAATTTTTATTTTATATTAATATGGTATTATTTAAAAGTTTTTATTTTTTTCATTTCGTACTCTCGAACACAAATATTTTTTAATACTTTTTATAAACGATATTATTTAAAAATATTTGATTAAATTTTTTCCGCTTTCATACTTTCAGGCACGTTCATGTTCTAATTGGGGGAATTAGAATTCAAAAAAATAGGAAAATAATGTTTAGAATTAATGATTGGAACAGAAATAATTAAACATTTTGAAAAAAAAAAATATAAAGTTAGTGGTTGGTTTCACTATTCATCGGATCAAATATATGAATAATGACACTGAAAAATTAATGATAAATCATATTAGATTTATAATATTTAGGGATATAAATAGGAGATAAATTTGAATTTAAGGCCTATGATCTATTTTTAATAGAATTAGGATAATATTCCTAGCATGATTCGCATCTATTCTTAACCCTTGCAAGCTGAGCCGTACCGGAAGCAAGGAAAAATTTGGTCAGAAGACACGAACACTGGTTTGTTGATACTGGTTTGGTGAAGAGATCGGCAGACTGCTCGACAGAAGCAATTTAATGAAGAGTAAGAAGCCCATTAACAATGAACGTCCATTTATTTCTTGTAAAAACACCAGATTCAAAAAAATACGACAACGACAAAGAACCGTGACTTGAAGAAATTCCTTGAAATATAGCATAACTCGTAGAATGGTGAAATCGGGTAGAACCGATCCATAAAATTTAAAGAGAGAAAGAGATAGTTGAAAGAAGATAAAATTTAAAGTAAATTTTTTTAGGAGATTGTACTTTAATTAAAAATTTAATTAGAAGTTTGTTCTCTTGTAAATTTAGATATGGATGAACTTGTCCTCTACAAAAAAAAAATAATTAAAAAATAGGTTATCCATAATGAAATTTATGAGGAAGAAAGAAGAGTCATCCGTCGTTAAAAGAGGAGGGGGCGGCGGCTAGATTTAGTTTTAGGAAGAAAAAGAGTCCCTAAAAATAGAGTGCTTTAGGACAGAAGCAATATTAACCAAGAACTCATAATCGATAAGAGAAGAGGAAGAATAAGGCATCGCCATTAGGTCGACGAGATTTTTTTTTTGAGTTTTAAGAGAATTTTGGCTCTGATTATCATGAAAAATAATGATAATCATATTAAATTCAAAATATTTAGGAATATATAAAAGGATGTATATATATGAAATAAAATTGAGCTTTAGGCCTATAATTTATTCCTAATAAAATTAAAAAAATATTTTTACTAGGATTTAGATCCATTCTTATTAAAAAATCAACATTCATTTGCATTATAGATTCTAGTTTGTTAGAATAGCATTCTTTTAAATATTCAAGTCTACTACTAATATGATTAGTTATAATTATTACAATAAAATAGTTTTCTATTTCAATCTAATAATATTACGTATAATTATTAGGGAAAAGTATCAAAAAGTTCTCTTAAAAAGCTTTCATATCCAAAAACACTCAAAATTTTCTATCTAAAAAAATTCGAAAGTTAAACTTTTATTACCAAACGATTCCAAAGTTAATAATCTACTGACTATTATATAATAATAATTATTATTACTAAATTAATATTAATATATAGATAAATATAGTACATAGTTAATAACTATTATAATTTAATAATATTAATGGAAAAGGTAGTTTTTAAATACTTATTATCATTAATATTACTAATTTAATCAATAATAATAACTGAGAAGCTCTCTTTCTTTTTATTTATTTATTTTTAGTATTGACTTAGTAGTTGAGTTACTATCTTTTTTATTTTTTCTTGTTATAAGTAACACAATGATTAACATTATTTATATTATTATTGATATTATAGTGATTTACTTATATTTTAATTATTACCATTTTATTATAATAATGACGATCCATCATCATGATATTATAGTCTTGGGCTTCTACTAGATGTAGAGATTGTACTCAGCCAGTCTGGTTATGGATAATTGGATACCATATATCATTCTGATGTATCCTTCCCGCGCAGTGTGAAGCCAACCAAACAGATCAGCGATGAGTATCCCACAGCAAAGACCAGCAACATCCATCAAAGAAGGATTTCTTCCATTCAACTTTCATCAGAAGCATTTCTGCTGCTTCTTTTTTTTTTTTTCTTGCATCCATGAAAGAGAGTTCTTTCATATCCCCATCTAAGGTGAGAGACTGTAGTCTGTCGGTCAATCGAAGTTACGTAAAAAAATATCAACTAGTTTCAGCCATTACAAAGCACTCGATGCGAAACAGTAAGCCAGTTCCAAGCTTTACTCTGCCTTCCAAACTTAACAAGGAGGGACTGAGAAGTAGAATTGCACATGTAATTATTATACATAAATGAATATCACTTCAACATGGTACAACAAACTACACTATGATTTGGCACCCCTTTTTCCTGCTTGACCCCTCCTACACCGTTCACACTAAATAATGAGCATAGCCACAACCCGTGCAGAGACAAACAAGAATGATGGCTTACAAACGCTGCATCACATTTATAAATACCGCTAGTTACACAAATGATATTACAATAGTAATAGCAATTACAACACTCCTCATCCACCCCATCCCTCTATGCTTAGTGCAGAAACATAAAGCTTATATCCTCAAGTCCGCCATGGTGACAACGCCATGAAGAATGGAATAAACAATGCAGGTGGACACTATACCTTACAGATCCTGTATTTACAATGTGAGACTGCAGCACTTGGCCTTCGAAAAAGATTCTCCGCCAGAAACATAAAACTAAGGATCAACGGCCGATGGGGTATATTTTGCACGGTGTCCATCATTTCCATTTAACTTGGAATTAATCTTTGTGGGCTTCTGTGTGATGGGCGTCCTAGGACCAGCTCTACCAGGCTGCCTAGCCGTTTGAGACCCCCCTTTCCCTGCTCAAGTAACATAATTAAAATATGAAAATGGTGCTAGCTACATGAAACCAAATACGTAGTTGTGGGCATGAAGTGAGTCATTTCTATTTTCATCTAAGCTTCCCGTGATAAATGCATTGGCATCTGAAAAGTCTAAATGTAGAAAAAACCTATCATGGCCTGATGGTCTATGTCAAAAGAAGATATCCTTCATTGCCATCACATGATGGAATCTTTAATAAGTTACCATCAGCATCAAGGACGGATAGCCAAACCCAACAAAAAAATGTGCATGTGTATAAGGGAAAACTCACCACTACCAGGCAGAGAGAGTCTTTTCTTTCCATGTTTATCTGAAAGTGCGGACCTCTCTTTAGGATTACTGTGAGATCTTGAGCCAATACCAGGTCTTGAGATAGCTTCTTCAACCACATCTTCCAGGACTGGCTTAGGCTTGGGACATGATGTCGCTGATGCATCTTGCATACTAGGTGATGATCCACAGCCCTCAGACTGAGAAGGAGCAGTTTTGCTGTTAGAGATTTTTGACTGAAGGTTTGATGGAATGGATTTCTTGCCAGCTGAATTTAAATGGATCCTGACACCATGCTCTTCGTCAGTAGATATATTCTCATGAGTCTTCCCTCCGTCTCTCGTATTACTCTCCAGAAACCGGTTTTCCCATGGACGAACAGCCATCCATCTTTCCAGCCAGTTCCAGCCCCAGTTGCTTGTGTCTGGAGCAAACTCAGAAGGAGCTACCGGCTGCCTAGATCCAGCCTGCCACTGCAGCCCATAATCAAATTTGTTATTATACCCCCATACAGTATTTATGAAAAAGAACATGTTTGAAAACAAAATTGAGGACATAATTTCCAACCCACAGACCGAATATAGGGTCATACTAACACGTGCTCTATCTGTGTTACATAAACTAGTATGCACATGCGTGCTTGCACGCATTGCAAAACATTATTAGCGCTAAATGGTTAAATAACTGAAAAGAAAGTGTTTAATGCATATAGAAGTATAATGGTGTCTAAATTTTGATTCATAAAAATTGTTCTAACTTATTTTAAACTGTAATTTTGTAATTCTATTGTGTGAAGTATATAATTCAATATACAAAAATATGGTGAAGAATGAATATGTAATAGGTACACGTTTCAATCAATTTTATACCTTAAAATGAGTTACCTGCGAGTCTATAATGTTATAAAGACATGAGAGTTCATGCGTTTGACCATATTCTTAATTATTAATGTTTTTAGAGATTATTTACCCAAAATTTCTAACGTGACAAAATTGTCTATGGGTTCTATTTGTTTTTCCGTTTTACTTTTTCAAAATTCATTCCATTATTGTCATGTTGCAATTACAGTACAAAATCTTATGTGGAATGGAGCACGTACGTAAATCACAAAAACTAATACTCCCTTCATCCCAGAGGAAGAGTTACACTTTGAAACAGGAAAGTGCAACTCTCAAGTGAGACGGATGAAAAAAGGAAAGTGTAACTCCCCCATGGTGACGGGGAGAGTAACACAACATTATCTAGGTACCCTGTTTATGGGTTTATATATCATTTATCTTATATGAAATAATGTATTCTATTAAAAAATATTTCAAAAAATAAAAGTAGGATATCAAGGCGTGCATTTAAACCACTCCTAAAAGGACAGAAAATAATAATAAAAAACTACGTGAGGAAAAAAAAATTGAGTGGAGCTAAACTCTCTCTCTCTCTCTCTCTCTCTCTCTCTCTCTCTCTCTCTCTCTCTCTCTCTC
>JAOTQG010123567.1:0-10455 GCA_025631175.1 Iris virginica | reverse complement strand
CCTCATGATAAAAAAAACACTTTAATGTCAAAAATAATAAAATTCACTCAAGAGGTAAACAGAAAGGTATATACAAATTAGATGCAAAAACTGAACTAGCTAAACAGGTTTCTGATTTAACATCCCAGATAAAAGCAGTTAATTCAATGCTTACAGAATTGAAAGTACCTAATCAGGAATGTTACGCTATCTGTGGTTTAAATTCTCATACTACTACTGTCGGTCCTTCAAGAGAATTGACACAGGAACATGTACAAGCCATAGGCAACTTCCATAGACAGAGGAATACTGAATTCCAGTATCAATACAACAGTGGTTACAAACATCCGAACCTGTCATACGAAAATCAGAGCAACATTCTAAATCCAATTACTGTACAGAATGACACGCATTATCAACAACCACCAAAGAAATCATCATTAGAAGAGGCATTGAAAAAGTTTATCCAAGTATCTCAAGGAGTACAACATTCAAATGAGCAAAGATTTACACAACAGGAGGCTTCCATCCGAAAGATAGAAACTCAAGTGGGGCAAATAGCAGAAGCTTTAAAAGCACATCCTGCTGAAAAACTACCAAGTCAGTCAGAGCAAGCTAAAGTAATAACGGTAGTACCAAAAGAAGAACCAGAAACGCCGGAGGAGGTAAGCTTCTTTCTAAATTTTGAAGAGGTACTAGAATTAAATTTTGAGACTATACAGGATGAGAAAGAAAAAAAAAAACCCTGAAACAAATATGAATATTCATCCTAGCTAACTCCCACCTAAAATTCCAACACTTAAAGGATTCACAAAGCTACGTTTAGAAAAGGATTATAGGTTAACTAAAATAGCTAGTCAGATATCAAAAGCTAGACAGAAAATTAGATTGAGAGAAGAAACATCAGAAAAGGTAAAAGATTCTGGCAGTTTTGATATAAATGTTAGAATATGGAAATATTCACTCACAAAAACTATGCTCGACTTAGGAGCAAGTATAAATACTATGCCCTATCACACGTATAATCAGTTAGGTATTGACAAAAAGCCATAGAAAAAAAATGGTAAGAAAAGAAAGAATCATAAGGCTACATAATAAAACCCGGAGCAGGCTAGGGGTATCAATTATTATCAACAACCCCCTCTCCCCATATTTATACTATTCTTTGCATTCCACTCGAGGACTATACTATATTTTGGGCGATGCAGACAAATTTGCTATCGAGTTTCCAAAGTAATCCTCGTAATATTAACTTCTATTCTAATCTTTTAAAAAAGAAGGGCAATGATGAAAGTTGATTACCATTTTAACTGTTTTCCTTTCAACTCTTTCAGCTAACAAGGGAGTATTGAAAACACAGCAAGATGGTAAGAATTTAACTAATCAAGTTAGATGATTTGAAGCAATTACATCTTCAAACAACTAACAGTCATTTGCCATAAAACCACCACATATATAGAATGGTTTACCAGAGGTGCCTTCTATCTTGAGGAGATAATAGCAGCAATTCAGCTCCCATCATCGTAAGTACCTCATAGCTTGGAAGAACAAGCCACTGTTCTGCTCAAGGCAATTGCAACCTTTGAACCTGAGGGACGACCCAAATGCCTGCTGATAAAATCTCCAGCCAAGATAAGCTTTCTGAGGTCCACATTGGTCTTCACACCTAGTCCGTTAAGCATATAAACCACATCCTCAGTGGCTACATTCCCAGAAGCACCTTTGGCATATGGGCAACCACCGAGGCCTGATACAGATGCATCCACGGTCCTGATCCCAATCTGCTTACCAGAAACATAATCAGAAAAGGGGGAAATGTAAACATTCGAAATAAAACTAAGGTATGCATGTAGCTGAAATATAGACTTCCATCATCACTACGACAAAGAGCTTTCATTTTCTTTGTAGAAAAAAGTCATGGGCTACCTCTCCCAATAGAAAGTTAGGACTTAGGACCATCCTAGAATTTAAAAAAGAAAGGAAATTGATGATTTTCTCTCATGGGTTTATTCCAAATTTGCTGAATCAGTTTTGTTTCCAAGTGGTACAGTACCAATTCATGTAAAAGGTTACATCGTCAGAGAGAACCCAACAATGTCATGTGTCGCACGTGAAAAGATAAATGAAGGTGTGTCCACACAGGGAAGGGGGGGATGCACATATAACAATACCGTAGGATAAACCAAGGAAGTGAGATGCAATGAACCCAATACCATGCGCAAGCAATGCTTTAATACCATGTTAAAATTATGAACCATATAAATGCTTGCGCCAGTAGAGAGGAGTCCACGATTTTAATCAAGTTGACAGAAAGTAAGAACCAAATCTCATACACCAAAGTATACCCCAAGAGCAGTTCATTGCTCAATAAAAGGTAGGTCTATGTTACAGCTAATGGCAGAGACCTTTCGCTTTTGCAATACACAAATGCACACACAAACAAACAATGAAAGAAAAAGGAAATCGACAACAGACCATGTTACATAAAATACAGGATAGATAAATATCAATACATTACTCATTGGCCATTATTTATTACTATGGGAGTTCTCTGATACGGATCCTCATCCATCACATGATGTAAAGGACAGAGACACACACAGCATATCTCTTTATGTGACATAATAAAAGCCTCGAAGTTTCTCAGATTTTCCTTTTTTGAAAGAAACCACCTATAGCTTTGAAGTGTAATTTCAGAAGGAAAAAAAAAACAAAAGGGAAATAGAGATCAATTACAGATCCCTGCTCGATTTAGAGTGAGAACCCAAAGAAAGATCCAAGCATGATAGTTCCATTCATTAAAACTCCCATGGCAATTCTAGAATGTCTCATGACTGTTTTTCTTAGATAACCAACAAATCAAATAAAAAGGGCTACTTTTTGGGATTAACAATGTTAAGGTCATACTGTTCTCAGGGTGGTTCTGAGTTTCCTCTGGGTAGTTCTGCGTTTCGCTTCTGGCACCAGGAATTTACACAAAGTAATGCAACTCCAACCCAATCTTCGATGAGCAGATATGATCTTGAATAACCTAAATATGTGTGGGCGGGGTGGGGGAAGTAAAGTGGGAAATCTTCTCCTGGAGAAGAAAGGGGAGGAAGACACTTACTTGGAGAGACAAGAGAATATTTGAAAGAGCTTGCCCATAAGTATCATGAAAATGTACAGCAAGCTTCTCAATAGGGACAACATTCATTACAGCTTCAAGCATAGGTATGACAGTTCCTGTGCAAAACAATAGCTGGTGAGTAAACATGAAATTTGTTCAAAGTAGAGGACATAAGTAGGCTGAAGTTAAATCCATTCTGGCCTAGCGTCACAAAAAATTTCCTTCTCAATACTTGGTTGTTCGAATGAGTAATGCTACATCCACCAAGGAAACTGCACCAAATGTGCAGAAAACCCTTGTTGGCATATTTTGACTAGTGTAATTTTCCTAGCGATAGCCCATATGTTCCACAAAAATCTTAGTCAAGCCAACAAGGGTTTACGGTCATAGAGAAAGTTATACCCACGCACCATAGGCGGACATATAAAGAACAGAAAGCTAATATCAGCTTTAACTAGCAGTTAAAAGATCAAATCAGAATAAAATCAACTTTGAGAAAGTATGAAGCTTATGAGTTATATTTATAGCTCAAGCCATTCTCCCGCTTATACCAGGAGAAGGGCTAGATTTAAACTAATCCCAAAATGTGTGTCCTATTCTCATTTTAAGAAGCCAACCTAAGACATCTTCAATTATTATTTATTATATAATTATTGTGTTTTACATTCAAAATTTCAATCTTTGTAAGAATATCAAGTAAACTATCAATAACATTTTTAAAATATTCGCAAAAACGAGTCAATTCTCATACTAAAAAATTGGTCAAAAAGTTTATTCAAGTTGACCAAAAAAAGTCGAAACAAGACAGGACGGAGTAAGTATGACGTAATATAACATTCCTACTTTAAAAAGCAATTAACAAGAAAAAAATACCAATTCTTATCTACCAAGGGCACTTTCCAATAAACCAATAGGCCTAATATGATGGTGTGCGACTCTTGGGCCTTGGGTCAGGGTTCTAAATGTGTATGAAACTAATTGTCCTGTATGCTAACTCAACTCCAGCGAGTTAGGAGCAGGACCAAGAATGCATTTCTCGTTAAGAATATCATGAATAAAATGTATTCCTCATCTTCAAATGTGGCAATTCCTTAGCAGAAGTGAGAGTGTACTTAATTTATTCTTAACAAAGGAATAAGTGCTAGCATGACAGGCATGTTCTGCATCATAATTCCATATCCATGTGTATCCTAGAGTATGTGAAAACGCTTGGACACATAACTGGTACGATAAGCTTGCTGGCTCAAATGACACCATTCATTGCATGTTCATTCATAGCTTTGAACTATCGATCCAAGTAACATCATAAGGCACAGAGTGAGATTGACTTCCAAAGTTGCAAATTTATTTCTCCGCATCCTAATTTCTTTGCGGGATCCTTAGAAATAAAATCAGTACAACCAATGGTAACAATGATCAAGGAAGATAACTGAGATTTACAAATTAATCTTATTAAATGACTTTCCCTTTGTTGGAGCATGTCATTCTTTGACAAGAACTGGACAAATAACTACCAAACAGTCATCTTCCACAGCATCAACATAATAAGGAACACCATTTAAAGGTCAGGATCATTAGGAACACAAAAATATTCTTCTTTAGATTCATCCTCTTGACGTTCCTTGGGATTCCTTTTCCAACAAATGCTACTGGTTTTCTGGAACTAACTATAATGGGAGGGGTCGGTAAATTGAAGCAATCATGACCAAAACCTTGATTGTTGAGCAGTTGAGATGTATAACGAACTTACTAGAGTTGATGTCGGACGTGATTGTCCATTGGAATCATAAGAGTTAGCTTGAGACTTTGAAAAGGTTTACCCCAACTTGCATTCTCAAAAGTTGGCTCACTCCCACTTAAACTGCTTCAGACAATGTAAGGAATCGACTAGCTAGCAGCTACTAACGTAGAAGACCTTATGGAATCAAACCCATGCAAATACATAAAATTCATCACATTGTCAACCCACGAAACTGAGCTTTATTAGCAAGTGCCTAGAATAAAGAGGTATCTTCTTCAATAGACCTCAAACGTTGCACTAAAATAGTGAGCTAAACATGGGCTCATGGTTGATAATCTGGAGGAATAAGTGGTCTTGCATAGTAGCTTTCATGTTGTCCAATCTGTTGATAAAACCATATTGAGTCCAGTTGTAGACTTGTAGTGGCTCCACCAAATGCGAACATAATTTAATTTGGCTTCGGCAAAAAGCACTTCTCTTTGATCAGTCAAGTTATACCATCAAAAGAACGTCTTAAACTATACATCCAACAGTGAATTGGTGATAGACCTTTGGATTATGATCACCATGAGAATCAGCAACTTCTAGTTTAGCACCTCTATCCACGTCAGTTAATCACAGATGAACTTTAGCTCATGGCAAGGTTCGTGCTCGAGCAATATCGAGAGCTCTACACTAAGGGGAAGGTTGACAACTGAAGAAGCATCAACATCGATAATAGAATCTATTGCTTTCACCGTTGCAAGCATTCTTTCCAAAGTTGCAGTATTCTCTTCAATTGAAGCATAAAAGGAACTTCATTTGTCATACACACTTATGTTTGTAGCCTTTTGTTCTTCCATGAATTTTACAACCTCTTGTCGATGTCTACAGCATTCACTGTGATAAGAGATACCACAAATGCAGAAGTGATAAACAACAGTTTTCAGAAAAGTTTCTAATTTTCTTTGGCGTGTTTATTCTGCACAGACCCAGTCGGGCAGGTTTGGTTAGCTAACAGATTCAAGGAGGTGCCTTGTCCAGAAGAGGTTTCAGTTACCTAAAGGGCTGGGTCAGATACAATGTAGAGATATCTTGGGCAGTTTGAGGTTCAAAGACAGATCCGGTTGTGGATCTGGGTCCAAATCGACCATGAACTGTTACTGGATGAAGACAAGAGAGTGCCCGGGGTTTGCTCGTAGCAAAATGATAGTCATTTTTTGTTTTTTGGAGAAAGGGGGGGAGAGGATAAGTGGTAAGAAGATACTAATCAGAACAAAATAATTTTCTATATTCCAACAATCTTGAAAATTTTGCCTTTTCAATTCAGATATTTTGGTTTGAACATTATACGACTTGCTACCATAATACAGCCAATCATCTAAGATTCTTTCTAGTATCATAAAAGCCAGGATAAGATAATGAAAAAAATGCAGAAAGTATGCATCAAGTAGATATGCAAATGTATAATAACAAAGAGCTGCAATTTCAAAGGGACGTCACATTGACCCATACTCAAACTATAATTTAGGACAAAATTGTATAGGCTTATGATATCACAACCTAAGAGCACTCAAAAATTTTCTTACAGACAATAAGATGTCATATTAGGAACTTCAGAATAGTATAATTGGCATGCCTAGAATGGAAGGACATGCAAAAACAGCCTCAATCAGAAACAATAAATTTCACATTTTCTTCGGTCTTCTATTTACCTCTCTTTCACGAGGGAGCGAGATTATCTCACACAAGGCATATCATAGTAACTTGATTAATATTATAGAAACCTCAAATACTGGACCAATATTAGATAAATACAACTACTAGAATGATTGTAAATTGAATGAGTTTTAGAGTAGCAAAAGGTAGCTTCGCATACCAGGAGTACCAACCCCAATGGTATCGCCAAGGGATATTTCAGCGCAACCCATTTTAAAAAGCTCTTCAGCCACATATGCTACTTTGAAAGGCGGCACTGCTCCTTCCTCAGGGCATCCCACAACACAGGATATATATCTAGCAAATGTTATGTACTAATTAGTTTTATTTTTAATCGTAGAATTTGATCTTCATTTCAGATAGTTTGTCAACCACAAGTAACTTGAAACAAACATAAAGTTTTTACAGTAACAAAAAAGTAAATAATATATAGGTAGAATCAGGTAATAATATTGGTCCATATTGGTCCGTAAGTACAAGGTATTGAGATCATTATTATTTAACTCAAAATCAAAAGATACAATTAAATGGCCATGAAACACCCAAGTTTAAAGGTTTGAGGTGGGTATGTATTATGGTAAAAACCAGACATTAGTTTTTAATGAACCATTGAACATTGTGAGCCATTGCAGGAAATGATGGAATTCTATCTTGATTTCGAGTTGCATTTCTGAATAAGTAAAGCCTGGACAAAGGTTGCACTTAGACACTTGGCTCACAAAAATGAATATTTCGGGATTACAGTAGAAGTCTAGTTAGGGATGGCAACGGGGCGGGTTAATTAAGGGGGGATCTCCAAAATCGAACCCGCTCCGATTTTCTCATTCCCGCCCCGTAATTGCAAAGACCCGGACCCGCCCCGCCTACATTCATATAATTTATTTTTTTTAAAAAAATTGAATTAAAAAAATTTGTTATATTTTTAACTCAATTCAAGCACTCAAAGTCTAAGAATGTCCCTTTTTCAATGTATACTATGTACATATTTTTTTTAAAATATACATAACACTAGCCGGGGAGGGGCAGGAAGGAATCTAAACCCGAACCCGCCCCGAATCCAATCGGGTCATAAAAAATTATGAGGAAATCGGGTTTTTCGGGGCGGGCCATCCTCGGATTCGGATCTGGTTGTGAAAAATTGTCATCCCGGAGTATAGTTATTCGCTTCAAATGTTCTTAAGCTGCAAGGGATTATTATGTCTCAAGTCTCAACAAGAAAAGAAGTACTCCCGCCGCCCCAATAGAGTCGGACGCTTTGCCAAGTTATGAAAATGGCTGAAACCCATTATATTTGAAAAAGACACACGTGATTGTGTGGTCACACTAATATAGGTTACTTATGTTAATTTGACTTGGTAATTCTCATTCCCAAACTCGTAATGCGTTGATGTCATTTTTCTCCAAAACTGTCCCAAAAGGGAGACGTCATCTCGTTTTGGGACAACCAAAAATGTAAGCTCCTTTTCGATGGATGGAGTAAATAAATGGAAAAGCTATTCACTGGAACACAAATTTAAGAGCAGCAAGTAATAATCTCTCATTTTGTATGATAGAAGTGCCAAACATGATATGCATAGTGTACTTGGACATGAAATGAAGTAGGCGAACTCCATGGAGAGTCAACCTATGTGACATTTCATTAGGCAGGCTATGTATTCTGATCGGTAAAGATGTAAGAACTTGTAAATGAGATGGATCGAGTGTCAAGCACTTCAAATTTTCAAATAGGATTTAACTGGTGTTCACAGACGGTTTAAATGGTAAAGTTACACAAATGCCTCAGCACTACTCTCTATTATATAATAGAATGATTTGCAAACGCACCTGATCCATGTCATGCATGATAGTAATGGAATTCTACCTATGTCTTGGGTGTAATATTCATGTATATGGTTCCTTGAAATGTAGTTTTCCAGGCAATCAAAAGCATTGAAAGAAAAACCTATTCAATTAAACATCAATTATTAAATTTATGTCTACAAAATCCAGAATACAGTTAATATGTGATTACGAAATAGTACAATTGTATTTCGGAATAATGTTTTATCAATTTATAGATTTTTACACCGCTTATGTATGAAACTTTTACAGCAACGGTGGACCAAAATTTTACTCTTTTAAAATTACAAAAGTGCCAGTGAACAAGCATTTAAAAAATAAATCATCCTAGTGCTTGAGTAGTTAATTATTTACTACACTTCAAATTTGAACACAATATGAGCTCATAAAATAGGCAATATATTGGTTTCAGAAGAGGCAGAATGAATACCCCCGTACAGGAATGGAGAGCTTTTTAGCCGCAAAAGCAACATCACGGTAACGGGCAAGACTCTCCTCAATGCTACAATTAATGTTTGATCTGGAAAAAGACTCAGAAGCTGCCGCAAATACAGCCACTTCCTTCACTCCAGCTGCAACGGCCGCCTCAAAACCCTATAGAAAACAACCCCCCACCCAATACACACACACGAAGGATTAAAACCAATCGCCATAAAAGTGCATAACTTTGAAAATGCATACACATATACAGTCAAACTCACTTTGAGATTTGGTGTTAAGACAGGGAATCTAGCACCATCAACATTTTGAATTCCTTGAACCACATCTCGTGCATCCGCTAACTGCAATTTAATTAGGTGAAGTTAGATAGGATTTGAGTTGAGTCATGCCAGTATTTGACTCAACTCAACTGAGCCTTATTCCCAATCACTTGGGAGTTTGGGTAATTCCAGTACTATTAAGGAATAATAACTCCAATATTTCCGCTAAAGACAGCAAAGCAACCTGTACTCAGACAACCCAGATGAAAATCCCAACTTTTGAGTATAGTAATCAAGAAATGCCATAAAACACTAAGATGCTAAATTACAAGTAAAAGTGCATTAGATCCGAGAAAATAAATTTTCGAATCAGTATCCTTGATGGTCTTGTGAATAGCAAAAAAAAATTGTTTTCATGCTCAAGAAATTAAATAAGTTCCTTTTTCTCAAAAACTTCAACTCAAGCGTGGAACAAAACAAACCAAAACAAACACGATATCTACACAAATCAGTTAACTTACAACTACGTAAACTTATAAGAGTACACACTCTTCCACTTCTGTAGGGACAAGGCTAAAACCATACACAACGGTCCACTAATCAAATATGAACATTAAGGTGTAATTCATTATTGATGTTTGACATCTATCCATGAACTAGCTGGTATAAATATAGTTTGGCATTAGGAATTTTTCCACATAAAACTCGCTTTACTTTACAGCATTAAGGCTTGTATACCAATATACAACTGATTCTAATACAAACAACAACAATAAAGCCTTGGTCCCAATCACTTGGGGTTAGCTACATGAATCCTTTTTCACCATTCCACGTGATCCAATGTCAAGTCACCATTAAGACCACAGTTTTTCAAGCCTTTCCGTATTGCTGACGTCCATGTTCACTTTGGTCTACCTCTACCCCTATCTTAATTAAGACTAATATCATCACACTTCATAACTGAAGCACTAAGGGGACTACGTTGTAGATGACCAAACCTTCTTAGGGGATTCTCTCTCATTTTCTCTATTACAGGAGCTACTTTTACCGTTTCTCGTATTTATTCATTACGAATATTATATTTTCTAGTTTTTCCGCACATCCATCTAAGCATTCGCACTTCCGGTACACTCATCTTTAGCATGTTACTTCTTGGCAGACTAACACTTGGTTCCGTGCAATAGTGCAGGCCAAACAGTTGTTCTATAAAATTTTCCTTGAAATTTACTGGTACATGTCAATCACATAACACTCCCGATGCACTCTTCATTTTCATCCAACCCGATTTTATTTATTCTATGATTAACGTCTTCTCTAACCTCTCCATCTTGATTAATGATTGATCCTAGGTACCGAAATAATAGTTGGTAATGATATTTGCAACAACA
>JAOTQG010123556.1:0-10457 GCA_025631175.1 Iris virginica | reverse complement strand
CACTTCCTTGCTCGCCAATCACAGAGAGTGAGATAGCTCGCCCCCCTTGGTCGCGACCTTCCTCGCCAAGCTCGCCATGCTCGCCATCCATCTTCCTCGCCAAACCCAGCTTGCTCACCAGCTCACTGAAGGCAGTCATAAGCTTCCTCGCCCTTGCTCGCGTGACTGGTACTCGCAGCTGACCTGAAGTGGTTGCTCGCCTGGACGACCACTCATCACCTGCTCTTCACTTCTTACCCACTAGTCCCCTATATCTTTTTCCGATTCTGTTCACCTTTCATTCCCCCATTAAAGCCCCTGGCGCAAAGGCTGATTTCAGCTTTCCCCTTTTCTTTCTTCGCCTCTATAAAGCTCAACCTCATCTATCTTCACTCACCCATATGACCTCCTCCACTTCCACATATCCACACGAACACCAAGGAAGAAGACGACGAGCGGAAGAGGATTAGTGATTGGGATTCAAGGAAGAACTCCGAATCGAATCCCCTTGGGAATGACATGGGTAGCTAAACAAGGGCTGCTAGACAGGGTAGCTAAAACACACTGCAGAAGGCTGTGGTGAAAACACTACTCCGTTCACCTATCCGGTAAACCAGGTTTCATGTTATTTCTCATTTGTCACTCCATCGTTTCAATAACATTGAGTGCCTAAACAACCCTAAGCGGTCAACGATCTTTTTACCCAGGTTGAAGCTATGAGTCTTGCACCCAACCAAGTGCATGCTACTACTAAGAACGATGGTGGAAGTTTGGCTAACCAGGGACCAATATCCCCGCCCCCCCCCCCCCACATCTGGATGAAAACATGTTCCTATGCGGACCAGGCAACAACAGTGCTGGAAGGACTCCACGAGGTTCGTTCTACGATGCTGATGGCCATATCTTCACAAAAGAGATGACCGAGTTTATCATTCAGGCGATGCTGAATGAGGTCGAAAATGGTAGGCCTAACGGTGGGGTTTTCCACCCTAGTGCGTGGCCTGCCATCTTGGAGGAGCTTGTCAAGAAATTCAACAAACCTGTTAAGCTTGAATCCCTTGTTAACAAGGGGCGTCGAATTAAGAAGGAATACAGTGATTTCATGAAGCTAAAGAATGGTGTTACTGGTATTGGTTGGAACCATGAATTGGACATTCCGGTTGCTTCGTCCCAGTGGTGGGAGAACTATGTCAGGGTGAGTTAACAACAACTTATTATGCACTACCCCTCTTTACGGATCATAATATGTTTTATTGTCTGCATTTGTATCATATATAACAATCGCACCTTCCTTTCTGTTGTCTCAGGTTAACAAAGACAGCTACAAGTTTAGGTAATACAAATCTATGTCATACTGCACTTTATGTCCCAACGCCATATTTCGCAATCACTTTTCAAATTCTCCCCTTATTATTACTCATCTGTTTTTAATATGAATAATTTAACTTCTCATACTTCACACCCCTTATTAACCCATTTTATTATTCAGGTACCACACCCTACCCAACTTTGATATACTCCATCGAATTTTTAGTGGGCAAGTGGCGACCGGGAAATACTCCCAAAGTTCGATGGCACCCACTGTCGACGATGAGCGTGAAGTGACAGTTACGCGTGCACCCATGTTCGGACCTCAAGTTTCAACTCAACAACATAGCATGACTGTTGACAGTAACCCTCTATTTGCTGCACGCATATTTCACCCTGCTGAGTGTTCAAACAAAAAGAAGACTTCCATTTCCAACCCATCTGTTGCTAGCGCTGTTAGGACCTGGGAGGAGAGTCAAGCAGCTAAAGCAGAAAATCGTCGCATTCGCAATTGCTTTGCAACTGGCGTCGGTATCAATTGTCACTCACCTCCACCGGCAAAAAGTGATTATGAGGCATGTATGGAGATTTTGCAAGCGATGGAGGGTATTGATGCACACTCTTTCGTAATGGCATGTAACAGTTTCCGTGATGTCGACAACCGCAGGCTATTTGCATCCATTGTTGATGATCAGCGCAGGCGCGATTGGATTTATACTTTGTCATCTTACATGCCAACACCACAAAGTAATGCTTATCGCCCTACACCTTCTGCTGTTCCTACCTGTCCAACATACCCTCCTGGCTTTGATAAGCAAGTGCCATCATCTACACACTATGGGCGGCTTGGATTTAACAAACAAAGCGAATCTGGTAGTGGTTTTGATTGGGCCAAGACCTTTGAAGCATTTGAAGCTACTGCGGATGCAGTTGACTCAACTGGTAAGGGAAAGCAACCAAGTATAGAGTATGAGGAATGGGCTGAATCTCGCAGGAATGTTCGCCATTGATCCTAACAAAACCACCATATATCTACTGTGTCGTATGTGTCATCTACTGGATTCTACTTGGGTTTGGTTATGCCTACTTAGTTAAATCCTAACTACTTCGTTGTTTCTTATGATTGTACCAGGGGTTGCATTTTCAGCAGGTCGCACCCCTTTCGAATATGGTATCGTTGTCCTAATGTATTAGTTGTGAATCTCTACGGGCATGTGCGACGTCACAGCCTGCTTAATTTTACTATCTATGAACATGGTTTGTTTTATGTGTTTCAATTCTTCCCTTTGCTACCATGTGGCTTCCTAACGGCTTGTCCATTCCTAAAAACTTTGGCGTTGATGCAATATTTACAACCCACACATTACAAGTACTATCACATACCTTATGTTTCTGGAAAAAAAAATTGGCAGCTATGTTTCATTCAAATTAGGGTCAGTTAACCGAAATGTGTTTGGTTTTCTCATTCCATGTATTCGGACCAACCTTAGGCCCTCAAATCATAATGCTACGCTTACAACCTCTTTGACATAATTCCATTCAAATCGGAAAGAATGTGTCAATAGTAATCGCCTACTCGCACTTTCATCCAGCATTTTTACTTCATCGCAATATGGATAATTATAGCAAATTAGTACCCAGAGTACCATGTCTAATCATAAACTATATATCACATTACTGAGGTCATAATCCATTGCGTACTTGGGTTAGTACATGCTTAACATCATGATACATCAAACTTCCTTCCTAACACATAACAATAAAGTCGTAAACATATTCGATTAAAATGGATCCCTAACACATAACAATAAAGTCGTACACATATTCAATTAAAATGGATCCCTAACACATGAAGGGAAGCCATCTGCAGCAAATCTCCTTTGGTTACATCTTCATGATAAGCAAAAGTGGAAAAATGGGAGTCCACCTTCGTCACCACGCATTCCTCGTGCCTTTAACAGTGCACGTTCCTTACCCTTAATCCTATGTATTTATGCAATATCGCAATATGGATAATTAAAGCAAAATATTACCCAGAGTACACGGTCTAATTCATAAACTATATATCACATTACTGAGGTCATAAACCATCGTCCATGGGTTACTACATACCTTAACATCATGATACATCAAACTTCCTTCCTAACACATAACAATAAAGTCGTTAACATATTAGACTAAAATGGATCCCTAACACATGAAGGCAAGCCATCTGCAGCAAATCTCCTTTGGTTACATCTTCATGATAAGCAAAAGGGGAAAAATGGGAGTCCATCTTTGTCACTACGCATTCCTCGTGCCTTTAATGGTGCACGTTCCTTACCTTAATATTATATATGCTTCATACCATTACATACTTTACCACTCCCCCGACCGCCATACAGTCTAGGGCTTGTTAACACTGAAAAATAGGTTATAAGAGAATCTAATTAGCCAATCACCAATAAGTAGCATTTAATACTTATTACTCATCCAAAAAATTGCTAGCATACCAGCGTGAGTTATATTTCACAATATACACTACCTTGACGAGTACTCATCGGCGTTGGTACCCTTGTTGATCCCAATATCCAGCTTCAATGGGAATAGCTCGCGGTATGCGGGTCTTGAAATGATCACATGCGCCTGTGGTAGCAATGGTGGGCTGCTAGTGCAAGCAAGAGGAGAGCTCATTGCCGTTGGACTCCCAACAATCACGACAGGCTCACATTTGGTAGGGGGATTCACCTTCTTAGTTTTCTTTGCCTTCTTACGTGGCTTTTCCTCATCCGACTCCTCTAGGTTGATGACCTCCACATGGCGCTTGTACCATGGAGTGTGACTATAGAATGGAGACCATGGGTAGAACCCTAGCGATCTGGGATCCACTCCACGAGGGAGCAGAACCGTTTTGGGAGTTAGAACCGATTTGGGAGGTAGGTTCTCTCCAGTTGACGAGCCAACGGTTTCCTGGCTTAGCTTCTCTTCTTTAGGTGGTGACATGGGCAACAGGTTTGGTGCATTCCCTTTCATCTCCATGCAAGTTGTTAAATTGAAGACGGTTGCGAGTACGGTTTAGATATGATATGCGATCTCTCCTACACAACCATGCCTTTTATAGTAGACTAGAGTTGACGCTTTGTGTGGTGGGGAAGGAGGTGGTTATAAAGTACAAGTCACAACTGCAGTTGGTGCATGTTCCAGTTGCCCAACACCATTGTGTTGAGGCAACTTATACACTACGACACCGTTCAGTCCAATTGAGAGCCTCTAACGTTTATTGATTCCCATTTTATGAGTTTTTACATAGCCTCGTGTAGTGGGTCCGTCAATCACCTTATATTGTTACATCCAGTTTGAGTGCCTCTCCTTGCAATGTAACGGGAACGTCCTATACCTTTCAAGACCCAGTTCAATCCTAACTAGAAATCTCTGAACGAGCCGCCCACATCCTTTGCTTATACGTTGTTCTGCGCTGACATTTGTCAGCCTCCATCACCTCAAGGTTCATCACCCCAAACACCTTCACATCTCATTAATGCTTCTCGATCATCCATTTCTATAGAAGGAAGTGCACAAACTTAAACAATACCCCAATAATCGAATAATATAGCACATGAGAGGCACGCCCTCGCTGTATTTATATATAATAGCAAGTATATGTTTCATTCACTCCTTTGTTCATAACCGATAATGGGGGATTGGGTGGAACAACTTCAACCAGAAGATTTCATGTTCTTTGATTCGGATTCGGATGATGAAAATGATGAAGCTTTTGATAACTACATGCTTAACCATATCCAAAGATACTATGCAAAACAACCATGTCGCACTTCCAAATTACGTGGACATGAATGGGTCAGTGAGCTCCTAAACGGGCACCCTGATAGAATATTTCAGGAACTACGTATGACTAAACACGCATTCATGACTCTGTGTTACCATTTAGTGCAGAAGGGTTACTATGTCTTCAACGTCCAGCAGAAAATTTCTGTCGAGGAATCGGTGGCTATATTTCTTAAAATGGTGGCCACTAACACCCATCATCGAGGGGCTGCCGAACGCTTCCAACATTCTCCCGCTACAATATCGCACCACGTCGAGAAGGTTTGCCAAGCTTTGCAATATCTTGCGATGGAGATTATTAGACCTGAAAATGTGGGTCAGACCCACCCGAAGATCGTTAACGACAGGCGATTCGATCCATATTTTAGGGTAACTACATTCTTCCTTCATTCCAACATTGTTTCTTGGTTATATATGTAGGTTAATTGTGTGTTATTTTTGCTAACCGTATATCTTTATGGTTACTGTATTCAATAAAATCAGAAGTGCTATGGAGCAATAGACGGAACTCTCATACCAGTTTGTGCCCCACGGGCAGAAGCAACGGCATTTCGAAGTAGGCATGGTATTAACTCTCAGAATGTTCTTGCTGTTTGTGACTTCAGCATGCGATTTGTATACCTTACCACTGGGTTTGAGGGTAGTGCCCATGACTCCCGCATCCTTGCGGACACGGCGGTCAATCCACTATCTCGTTTCCCTTTTCCACGCCAAGGTTAATGGAAAATTACTATATGCTATTCAGATTGCATCGATTTTTATGTCTCATTCAAATTTAGCCGTGTGATTTAAAACATCTATCACTATATGTAGGTTGGTTCTATTTGGCAGACTCTGGCTACACTAACACGAATGGTTTCTTGGCACCCCACAAGAATACTCGCTATCACCTCCAAGACTTTGCGGGAACAAGAGCAACACCTCAAACACCCATGGAGCTGTTTAATAGATGCCACTCAGCACTTCGCAATACTATTGAGCGTACGTTTGGGGTACTTAAAAAGAGATTTGAAATTCTTTCTAAAATGCCTAATTATGCCCCGAAGAAACAAGCCCAACTGGTAATGGCATGTGCAGCATTGCACAATTGGATTCTCAAAGTTGATGGGAAAGATGCAATTTTTCAAGAGTTTGATGAGGAGATGATCATTGAGCCAGGCGGCCCCCATGATGTGGAACCCCCAATAGAGTTTGACACTTCACCGGCGCAAGTGCACGCGATGGGTGTGTTCAGGGCGGACATAACAAATCAAATGTGGAATGATCAACTCCAACATGGTCCTTTGTTTGGTTGACTAGAATGCATGTATTCCAGAACAATATGGGTTTCTTTATGTTTGTTTGTTGTTTGAGTTAGTATTGGCCATCATCCTCTGGTGTAGGTGGCCATGGTTTTCTTATGTCGTCAGTAATTGTAATGCGTGTAATGGCATGCCCTACTATGTATTTACGCGTTTAATGTGTTCCGTTTGCGAAAACACCTTCATTTCAGTGATCATAAACTTATGAACGCAGTTGGGATGTAACAAACAAAGCTAGCTCTACATAGCATTTCATTCATGCATTGGTGATCAAGTAAGAGACAATGAACCCAACGATAAACCATGTGATCCCCCAGAACAATTTTCCTATAGCTATTGGAACCATTCGAATCTCTGGTGCAGCAATTACAGCTGGAGCAACCACTTCTTGGGCAACAGTCGATTTGTTCGTAACTTGGAAGTTGTTCCAGGCTTTGACGGCTTCATGATAAGTATTGTACTTCTTATATACGTTGCCGGGATAACCCCTAACTTGATCATGGCAAACAGTCCATTCCTTATAGATTCCTGGGAGACGACCTTTGAATACGACGTATACTTCTTCACCCATTGCGTACGCTGAAATTAAACGTGTAGTTAATACAACAGAGATAAAAGTAGTTATGAAGATAGTGGGTGTTGGAGAGTGGTATTGCTTACTCCAAACTTGATCTTGCTATGTTCTTGCGTTAGTTTCTGGAATTACTTCCATTTCTTATATTGGTTAATTACTTGAACCCCATTGCAAGGCTGCTACACACTCCCTCCATTTGCATCCATTAAATTCAGATTGGACAACATAGCGCCAGCTTTTCAATGATAGACTGCAAAAAATATTACAAAACAAAAGACTTTGCCGCAGGCACGGGGATAGAGACGCATGTAGAATGGAGATAATGGCGCAAAAGCTGCATTCGCTGTATTCATATCCTGAGAACTGGCATCCAGTCGATCACGTCATGCAGGTGTGACACTGTGTACATTACTGTTCTTGCAGTAGGTTATAAAGAGGTAGCTTCACATGGGTTTGGGTTTGGGCTTGGTTGGGGGTACGTGGATAGTTAGCCGAAAATGGGCGTGGAATAAAGGTAAACCGTGAATGATTGATATAAAAATGCTACGATTTCAATATGTAGCACTATTCACTCGGCATAATTGGACCCATGGCAATCCACACAAGGTAATGTTATCGTAATTTAAAATACCCACCCATTAACCTATACTGTGGAATATACAAACGGGTTACCTCTACAACAGAGTTTATATTATATGGTTTTTATACTATACCAAAAAAATGAGTAAAGGTGAGCTCACAAAACTGTTGCAATGCAAACGGGTTAAACATCCCTAAACTATTACGAAAATTGCAACAGACGCCAACCCTTGCCCTTTTTCCAACCTTCACATCTCATTAATTGCTCATAACCCATATAAGTAGTGGCCAAAAAGGAACAGTTAAGTAGCCGTATTGTTGACCAGTGCATATAGAGGGTGATAGCTTGTTTCATTATTCACGTTTGAATAGAGGTCAGTGGAAGAGACAAAACAGGCTTTTGAAGGGAAATGCCACGTCTCCGTCGTCTACATCGTGCACTAGATGGCCGTCGTAACCGTGTTGTGGCTAATGCTCCACTCCCTCGGGGGATTTCATGGCGCCGAGTTCGTAGCAGATCCAGGCGGCCCCATGGATTAAACTTACCCAGCCGCCTATCCATGATGAACAACGTTGTGCCGCTTGATCTGAGCACCACAAATGGTCAGTCGGCTAGCGTAGTTCATCAGGACGGGACGCTGTCAGCCGCAGATGAGGCGAACATTCAACAACCATCCATCGAAGAACACCCAGCAGAGCATATGGTTCTAATCAACCATGCAGTTACCGAAATAACAACTGAAGCGTTAAAGTAAGTGCATGCATTTGTATGTTGTTTTAAGTTAGAGGTTGAGGGATGTGTAATATACAAATGTGTAAAAACATAACGTGTGTATGTTGTTTGTCCAGTTTGGAGTTGACCCTAGCATTACCAGCATCAGATATTGGTGAGAATGACCCGGCCAGTGATCCATAGACAAGTACTATAGTGCAATATGTAGCTCCGACCGGCTTTTGTTTGTCCTTCCCGTAATGGAAGGAGTTATTTTGTATGTTCTGCGTTCAAGAGGATGGTCATCTGTAGCAGTTTGTCATTGTATAAGGTCGGAGACTACCATGCAGAGATTGGATGGTTAGGTTCCATTAAAAGTATCATGTTCCATAGTTATGTAGTTGGTTGTTATGTATGGCAAAATGTTAATCCTATGTATTTATCGATGGAGCTTATGGATATAGCATGTGGTTGCAAATCGTTTGCTCACAATGGCCCTTTATTTTTCCCGCTATGCTATATTGTCACATGAATATATAGACACAAGACATTTCAATCTCTCCATACCCCCTGCATAATGAGGAGTAAATATGTACACCCAACCAAGAGCAATATACTTTTCACCTCGTAAGCAGCCTATACGTTAACAGTTGAGACCTGGATCTAACATTGGAAGATTATACTGCCTTATTTTGCTAAACCCTTGCTTTGCTAAACCCTTGCTTTGCTAAATGGGCGTTTGAAATATAATGAGAGGGTAAGTTGGTAAAAGGTATGAAGGAAACATGTGGCAAACAACCTTTTTATTATTTTTTTGGGAAATGCAGCAATTTATCCTGTGGGGTGGTTCACATGCGTTCACTACTTGGCTATAAAAGGCAAAGTAGTGCCCAATGTGTAGTCCAACTTCTTCTCGGAGTGATCCCATTTTAGTTTCCATTGTGCAGAAAATGTCAATGGCCCCTTGCTCCGATCCAGAACGTGAAAAGAGAAGAGACGAAATAACAGATACCGACTTTGTAGACCGGGTGAACCTTGTTGAAGGCGAGCTATGGAGCGAGTATATCCGAGTTCAATGGAATGTTCCCGGTAAGGAGTGCTTTGCGTGTCCGTATCTACCGTGCAGGACACACAGCTATTCAGTATGGCTAACATATGTATCACTGTTAGAACATGCTGAAGCAATGGGAAAGTACTACACCTACTCACTTACGAATATGGTTCAGCACCAAGCACTAGCAAATTACTTGAGGAAGAATTGGGGGCCCTGGGAAGAAGCTAGCAAACAGCTTGAGAAAAGGAAGGTTGTGTGGCAAATCCCGCCGGCTGTAATACCGTTTAAGTGGTGGGAATGTGATTTCCCGTGAGGCGTTTAAAAGGTAGATGTCCGTTTAAGGACATCTTTGTTCTTATGGTGGTACATTTCTTTTCATGTTTTGTTGTAGTCCAGTATGTGCATTTGGGTTTTATGGTTAATCGAATGTTTTCTGTACAATAAAGACCATTAATGAAATGGTTTGTGTTCATGTCTAGACACAAAATTGTAGATAACTACAGAGTAAAACATTCACTATGATTGCAAGAGCAAAGGAATATACACAGTTTCAATACAAAGCTGGAGACCCATCAACTTAAGGGCTAAAGCCCTGCCATAGATAGTGAAACTCCCCAAAATAAAGGTAACCAATAAAAACGACTGTGGTGCAGATTCCTGATGGTCCTTTCTTTAATAACCTGAAGAAGGAACACGCCTTACGGTTTGTTGACACTGCACACAAAAAAAAAAGAGCAAACTTAAAAACAAATTGAGGAGATTTATATTAGGCAGAAGAAGAAAAAGGGAAACCTGGGTTCGGAGCATGTGGAACTGGAATCAAATTTTGGATCGACGGGAATTACGTCTTCGTCGGTGCTGGCTTCACTCTCATAATCTTCATCGTCCGATTCAGTCATCGGCAGTTCGTTATCAGTAGCGTAAGTAGGATCATCGGAATCCGAATCGGCGGAATCCAGGGACTTGTCAAGTGAATCTTCGTCGGAGGACTCCGTGTCAAGTAGTTCAATATGAAGCTTTGGGCACTCAACTTCTTGATTATGTATGGGGCGCGTCTTCGTACCAATGTAAATGACGTCAGAGTCATCTGAATTTTTCGAATTCATGTTACCATGGCGCGGTGAG
>JAOTQG010123545.1:0-10458 GCA_025631175.1 Iris virginica | reverse complement strand
CTTTTTTTCTTTTTTTCAACAAATTACAATTAAACGACTCGTTTTGCAATTAAATTTCATTTAACAAAATGACGTCGTTTTGTGCTTAAATTTTGAAGAAAATAAAATAAATTTGGACTCTTGCTCTCAGTTACTAGACGGTCGGAGAAGAAAGGAGGGGTCAAAAACACCCATTCTCTCGGTGATATTACTGCTCTTGAGGGATTTTCCGCCACGGTGGGATCGGCCGACTACGCCCCTGCCCCCTATACATATACATAATACTAGTATGAAATTCATTGAAGTGACAAACATTATGAATGGCAGGACTTGGACCAGTATACGATATTAAATTAAATATCGAAATTATCTTTGTTTTGCAATATAGTGTTTCGATTCAGTTACCAGAATTCTTCAAATAATTGTCTTCAAGATGTTTATTTTACCGAATAATAACCAGGTTTACAATGTGCCTGCAGACGAGCCGCAACTAAAGTCCTCTAAAACCCATATATGGATCTGACCCACTTCTTTTTCGGGCTATTCATAAGGCCCGTAATCGATCTAAATCACACTATTACCTGACCTGTGTAATTTACCACGGCCTACGGGCTGAAAGCCTACAACAGCTCTCTCAACAACACTGTTAAATCCTCACCCCAAAAAAAAAAAAAACAACAACACTGTTAAATTGGATTTTGTGTACCAAAAATCTGGAATTTATTTGATGTTCTATATTTGGACTTCTTCATACCCAATTTCGCATTTTAGTTTTCGAAAATAAGCGTAACTTGTGGCCTGATTTTGGGTAAATTATGGTACATATAATCATTCTCTCTTCTTTTCATTCTTTTAATCCTTTTCTTGCTTGGGTACGGGTTGGGGGAATTAGGTGTGAAGTACTGTTTAGTATGATTACTATTATCTGATTAAAGATAAAGATAAAGAGAGAGTGAAAAAAAAAAGAGCATTACATTATTAAGAAGAAAAAAAAACTTTGGATCAAGCAAAGAGCTCCTTAATCAATCCACTAAATTGAAAGGCCCACAGCTTTAAACGCATGGTTATAAAACAAATGGATAAGTAAGACCCACAAGATAATATTTTATTGAATTTCATTTTAGGTTCTAATATTTTTATAAGTTTACAAAATGAACCATCAGTCTCATCTTTTGCTATTTGAACTTTGATTTTTTTTTTTTTTTTTTTTGCAAAGTGAATCATTTTCGATGAAAATCTTGAAAAATTAACGAAAGTCATTCCACATGATGTTCACGTGACATTATTAATGGGCAAAGGGGGCAAATATAATTTATTCAAAACAAAAAAATAATAAAATAAAACCCTACCTAAAAATCTGCCTTCTCTCCCCCTCTTCTTCCTCCCCCTCTGGTCTCTCCACCACCACCATCCATCAACCACTATGGGTATCCATATCTTTCGATAAACATTCTCCAGAAACTGTAACTCCACTCAACCTTTCTACTTTGACTTCAGATTTTGACTCTACCTTAACAACATGATTCTCAACTGCCTTTCCTTTCCCCTTCTCCTTCTCCACCTGCTCGATCTCCTGAATCTCTTCCTCCCACTACTATAAAATGGGCCAATAACTATGATTTAGCGACGATTATTTTTCGTCGCTAGTTAGCGACGATTTTCGTTGCTAAAGGGGTAATTTCTGTCGCTGAATAATTACCTCGGGTAAACCCATAGTAAAAGAAATTAGCGACTACTTTCCTTCACTAACAAGAAACAAGTCGGTCGGTGATGTTGACTTCCGTCGCTGATTTTGGCATGAAAAAGGGCCAAAATTAATGACAGTTTCCATCGCTGGGCTTAATGTTTCAAAATTCACATCCGACACTTCCTTCCCCACACAAATTACCCCTCATTCTCTCTCTATTCTCTTTCCATTCTCTCCCTCTTAGTCTCTTATTATTCTCTCACTCTCGAACTCATTCTCTCAATCTCCCTCTCTTGACTCCATCTCCGGTCGTCCGCAGCCGGCTATCAGCGACGTCTGATTTTTCTTTTTATTTAGTTTTAATATATATTCAGCGACGGCATTTCTTTCGCTAATATTAAATAGTTTAGCGACTGTCAGTTTTTCGTTGCTAATATGGCTTAAATTAGCCACATTTTTATGTTTCGTCGCTGATAGCGACTAAAAATCAGCGACTGATTTGTCTTTTAGCATCCCTAGTACCATTTCCCAATTCTTTTATATCTAAACTTCCCAAGACACCATATCCCTCTTTACCTTCCCTTTCCACCTCACCAACCAACTTTTTCCCCTTACCTTTCTCACTTACAACAAAACAATCTTTTGCATTCCCTTTCACTTCTCCCTTTAAAATTCTCTTCCAAGAACGCATATTCACACACCCATTCTCTCCATCATCATTTCCAGACCCATAAACCTCAAACTCACCTCTATAAGGTCCATTTACACACTCCCTCTTCACACTCACAATTTTGCACAAATTAGGGACAGGCTTCCCGACCCCGACTTCCATATCCTCATTTGGATTCCCAACATTCCTTGAACCCGAATTACTGATGTAATTGGTATCATTATTATGTCCATTTTAGTGCATCCTCTTCACTCTCACCGTACTGGACTTAATTACTTTCGGGGCGAAGGAATCAAGTGAAAGAGAGAGAGAGAGAGAGAGAGAGAGAGAGAGATGAAAAAGACGAAGAAAAAGAAGCTCATGTCGCCCATATACTTCTTGCGAAATGTGGCGGATTCGGTGAGTTTCTTGAAATAGGCTAGTGCAGTTGGTTTCTTGAATTTTGAGATGGTGGTAGTGGAGGCGGCGGTTGGTTCGATTGTGTGCACCGTTTTCAATACCGAATATGCAGCAGCAGCAACAGTAGCCCTAGCACAAGCAGTAATCATGGTGGATTTGTGGGAGAAGAGGGATTCGAGGCTGCAGAGGACGGTAGAAAACATTTGATTGTGAAAGCTTTGAGGAGAGGAGTCACGACTGAAGATGAAGGGAGATTTGAGGCTGTTGATGGTGAGGAATCGATTCGGTGATGGGATTTGGGGGTTTTCTGGGCTATTCAGAGGGGGAACGATTCCAGAAGATGGAGGGTTGGGTTGTATATTTTTTTTATAAATTGCATTTACCCCCTGTAGTAAGTATAATACGAAAACATCTATAGAAAACTCATGTATTTTTCATGTGAGTCCACTTCCATTTCATTTTCAGGGTTTCTGTTCAAAATGACTCACTTTGTACCAAAAAACATCAGGTCCCAAATAGAAATGTCCAAAACCAGAGGATTTGTTTTGCGAGCTCACAAAAATATTATGGTATCAAAATGAGATTAATTATTTCTTTCACAATTAAAATATGTGGATAAAGACATTGAAAATTTTTTGGGTGGAGAGAGACTAAAATATATAATTCAAGAACAAAAATTATCCCTTAATATGAACGGAGAGAGTAGTAATTAAAAATAATTCTGCCCCAAAAATTGAGTTGAGAGGAAACAAGAATAGTAATAAAAAATAATTCTGCCCCAAAAATTGAGTTGAGAGGAAACACCATTGGGTTTTGTGGTTTTCCAACATAAATTTAAAATGACAATACAACATATTCATCCTTACTTTTATTCAATTTGATCGTCCTGATTTAAAAAAATTAAAACCAATTTATGGTACCTTTACTTGCAACTAAAATATTACTAATTTATGAAGTAAAATAAAAGAAACCAACACACCTCATGAGAATATTATCTAAATATATATAGGAAAGTGATCGGTACAAATTACAAATATCGTACAAACGTGCAAATTTATTGTATTTTATTACTTTTTTGTTGTATCTTTGATAATTTTGTTGTATTTTATAAAATAAAGATTCAATAAAAAAATTTTAAATCAACAAATATACAACAAAAATATTCTAAAATACAACAGATTCGAACGTTTGTATGAAAAAGTGATTTGTAGCGTCCATATATATATGCAAGGAATTCCACGCCTATAATATTTTTATAAGTGTTAAGATAGTAAGTTAGGATTATAAGGTTAGTTTCTGATAGATAAAGGTAGTCAACTGTACATTCTTAAAGATAGTTTGTTAGTCGGTTACAAGACAGTTAACTTCCTTCTTCTTTCCCATTTATATTGCTGCTGTATAGCTCTTTACAGACACGATGATATAAACAATCTTAATATTTCTCTCTCTATATTTCTTCTTCATTGTTCTTCCTTGTATCATGGTATCAGACACATCTCGATCCTCAAGCTTCCGCATCAATTTCTATACCTAGACGCCAGCTTTGTTGAATCTGTAGTCTTCCATGGCGGCTGATGGTGAATTTGTTGATGATACAACCTAGAAGAGGTAAATCTTGTTCTTCCCTCTTCGCATCCCTTATATCTGCATCCCAATGATACTCTTGGCATGGTCCTTGTCACGAATGTTCTTGATGAACGCAATTACACTCAATGGCATCGATCGATGACATTGCATCTCTAGGCTAAGTCGAAATTAGGGCTTGTAACTGGACTTCATAAGTGTCCCAGTCCTAACTCCAAATACTTTACTGCCTGGATGCCATGCAATGACATGATCATTGGTTGGATTCTCAATTCGGTTTCGGTTGAAATTAGGGCTAGCATTGTGTACATTAAACAGGCTAAGGATATCTGGGATGATTTGGCCGTCCGTTTCACTCACGGCAATGCTCCACAGATCTTTAATTTGAAGAAGGAGCTAACACAACTTACTCAAGGTTCAAGGTCCATTTCTACCTACTTCACCAAATTTCGGACACTCTGGGATGAAATCGAGAATCTCACCTCTGGTGTTCATTGCACATGTGAAGCTGCTATCTCTCACCAAGAACAAAATAATCTTCAGAAACTCACACACTTCTTAATGGGGTTTCATGACAGATACACACACACACTGAGCTCCATTCTCTCCATGAAACCACTTCCTAGTATGATTAAAGCTATTTCTATCTTGGAGCATGATCAAAGCACTTTCCCTCAATCCCATGCCCTTCTCCCTACTCCAGATATGACCACAGCATTATTTTCCAAATCAAGACCACAATCCCCTAAGACTCAAACAAATTCTGCACCAAGGAGACCTGATTGAGCTTCCAGAGCTCACTTAAAGTGTGATCACTGTAGTAGTACAGGACATCTCAAGGATACTTGTTTCTTTCTTAAGGGCTTCCCTGATTGGCATCCTCTATTTGGAGTTCCTCCCAATCCAGCAAAGATGCCTAAACACTTGGCTAAAGAAGCCCCTGTTTATCCCATTGCTAGCATTGTTGTGTCCTCTGGTTTGAATGCTAGTCAATATCAGGACCTTCTCACAGCTGTGGATTCAACTTTGGGCAGAACCACTCTATCTGATCTACATGCAGGTATCCCCTGTCCTTCTCCAATGTTTGTAAGTTCAATAGTTCAAGAACATGTGGCCTTTCATCTCACTGACTGGATAATTGACACTGGTGCAACAGACCATATTACCACATCCTTCTCCTCTCTCTCTCTAATCATGTATCTATTGATTCTCTTATTCATCTTCCTAATGGCCATTGTTCTACTATAACTCACAAAGGCACTGTCCACTTAACATCTTCCATCACTCTTTATGATGTCCTCTTTGTTCCTAACTTTAAATTCAATCTAGTGTCAGGTAGTAAGCTTTCAGCTCAAAACAATATGTGCCTTATGTTCTATCCTTCACTGTGTATCTTTCAGGACCTTCCTCAAAAGACTCTGAAGGGGATTGGTAAATTGGAAAATGGCTTGTACAAACTGTGTCTATCTTCCAATTCTCCCAATCTCCAGTCTACTGCAGCTATGTCAGCCACATCATCTTCTTTATTGTGGCATAAGAGATTGGGTCATTTTCCTGTCAATTCTTTACATACTATTTCTGCATTAAAATGTGACAAATACACTGGTTCCTTTGTTTGTGATGTATGTCACTATGCCAAACAAACTAGAGTTCCTTTTCCTATAAGTACTTCTCATAACAATAAACTTTGTGCTCTCTTTCATTGTGACTTGTGGGGTCCTTATAAGCACTCTACATATAATGCTTGTAATTCTTTCTTAACTATTGTAGATGATTGTACAAGAGTAACCTAGACCTATCTCTTATCCTCCAAAACTCAAGTCACTTCCATTCTCTTACAATTCATCAAATTTGTTCATACTCAATTTCAGGCCACAGTTCAAATTATCAGGTCTGACAATGGTTCTAAATTTTTCAATACATCCCTCTCCTCCTCTCTCAATGCTCTTGGCATTGAACAACACAGTTCATGTGTTCAAACTCCCCAACAAAATGGGAGGGTTGAAAGAAAACATAGACATCTTTTGGAAGTAGCCAGGGCTTTAAGATTTCAAGCCCACCTTCCTATTAAATTCTTGGGTGATTGCATTCTGACTGCCACCTATCTAATCAACAGATTTCCTACTCCTCTCCTAAACAACAAATCACCTTATGAATGTCTGCTAGGTTCTTCTCCTGCTTATTCCCAATTAAAGGTCTTTGGGTGTCTATGTTATGCCTCAACCCTTGCTGCCCAGAGAGACAAATTCTCTCATAGGACTGTTAAGTGCCTTTTCTTAGGCTATCCCCAAGGTAAGAAAGCCTACAAACTCTTGAATTTGTCCAACAATATTGTTTTCTACAGTAGAGATGTCACCTTTTATGAGTCCACTTTTCCCTACAAGGATTGTTCTTCCCCCGACTGTCATATTCCACTCTTTACTCCTACTTCTCCCTCGGCTTTCTATGATGATTTGTCTACTCTCTCCCCTACCTCACCTGTTTTTCACTCTCCTACTACTTCTTCTCCTGCTTCAACTGGTACAACACCCTCAACTTCCACTTCTACTCCAGTTCCTTCTTCCACTCAAACTCTTCCCTCAAGACCTACCAGGTCTAGGAATCTTCCTTCTAGATTTAAAGACTTTGTAGGTCTTCCTTCCAACACTACTGCTTCATTTGTCAACTATTCCTCTGTCTCTGACTCCTATTATTCTTATCTTTGCAATATGTCAACCTTCACTGAGCCACCCACTTATAAACAAGCTGTTAAGGACCCCAATTGGTGTCAAGCTATGGCCACTGAACTTGCAGCTCTTGAACTCAATCAAACCCGGATAATTCAGGTTCTTATTGGTAGGAAATCCATTTGGTTGTAAGTGGGTGTTTAGAATTAAATTCCTGTCAGATGGTACTCTTGATAAATATAAAGCAAGGCTTGTTGCTCTTGGTTATGATCAATTGAAGGGTGTGGATTTCTTTGAAACCTTTGCTCCAGTGGCCAAAATGACCACAGTGAGATTGTTTTTGGCTCTTGCTGCTATTAAAGGGTGGACTGTTGACCAAATGGATGTCTCTAATACTTTCCTTCATAGTGATCTTAATAAGGAGGTTTACATGAAACTCCCACAGGGTTATACAGTTCCTTCTAGTGTGGTTTCTACTTCAGGTCAACCTTTAGTGTGTAAACTAAACAAATCCTTGTATGGATTGAAACAAGCTCCAAGGCAATGGTTCTTGAACCTCCAACAGGCCCTTCTTCAATTTGGCCTCACTTAGTCTAAGCATGATCACACTCTCTTTAATCTACATACTTCTGCCTCCTGTTTATCTGTGTTAGTGTATGTAGATGATATTTTGCTAGCTTGTGATGATCCTGCTCAAGTATTTCCTTGGCATTGAGTTAGCCAGAAACTCTTCTGGAATTTACTTTCATCAAAGAAAATATATACTTGATCTCATTACAGACACCAAACTGGAAAATTGTGTTGTTTCTAAAGTTCCTATAGAGCAACATAATGGCTTAGCCACAGATGTGGGTGTTCCTGTCAGTGATCCTAATCAATACAGGAGGTTGGTTGGCAGGCTCATCTACCTTACAATCTCTAGACCAGATATTTCTTATGCAGTGCATATCCTCTCTCAATTCATGTCTTCTCCTAGACAACCTCATTTGAATGTAGCCTTGAAGCTTGTGATGTATCTGAAAGGCACAGTTGGCCAAGGCCTCTTGTTTTCCTCTTCCAGTTCTCTTCATGTCACTCGGTATTGTGATACAGATTGGGGTTCTTGTCCCACTACAAGGAGGTCCCTTTCAGGCTACTGCATGTTTCTGGGCTCTTCTTTGATCTCCTAGAAATCTAAGAAGCAAACAATAGTTTCTAGATCCTCCTCTGAGGGCTGAGTACAGGGCCATGGCTAATGCCACTTGTGAGCTCACTTGGCTGCTTGGTCTTCTGAGTTACTTTGGCCACTCTAACCTCACTCCAGTCTCTCTTTATTGTGACAATAAAGTAGCTCTGCATTTGGCTTCCAATCCTGTCTTCCATGAAAGATCAAAGTATATAGAGATTGACTGTCATCTAGTGAGGACCAAAATATCTGCTGGCATGTTACACATTGCTCATATATCCACAAATGAGCAGGTAGCAGACTTATTCACCAAAGGTCTTGCCTCTACACAGCTGAAGTATCTGCTATCCAAACTGAATGTTTTCAACTTGTTTTCACCTTCAGTTTGAGGGGGGATGTTAAAATAGTATGTTAGGGTTATATGGTTAGTTTCTTATAGATAAAGGTAGTCAATTGTACATTTTTAAAGATAGTTTGTTAGTCTGTTACAAAACAGTTAACTTCTTCGTCTTTTCCATTTATATTGCTGCTATATAGCTCTTTTCCAGACACGATGATATAAACAATCTCAATATTTCTCTCTCTATATATATTTCTCTCTCTATGTATATTTCTTCTTCATTGTTCTTCCTTGTATCAATAAGAAAAAAGAAATTACCAAAGGCATTGTACTCTACGTGTACACTAAAGAATCATGCATGTCTTTTGCATTTTCAAAATTTGGAAAAAGAAAAAAGAAAACCCTAATTATGAGTATGTTTATCCAAACACCATAATTATATTTTCAGGGCCAAACCAAAGATGAGCAAGTACAAAACTTTATCATGATGGTGATGACAATATTTTTTTGGGGACCCTGTAATCGAAATTTGAAGTTTATATTTCATTTCTTGTCATATTATTTTTAAGCATGATACATATTTATAATATAAAATATGATTTTAAATTTAAATAATTATGGTAATTTTTTTTAAAAAATAAGTATGATAGAAAGCGAGAAGCATTTGAGACACAAATTTGAACTCCTAAAATCGAGTAGGAATTTTCCATCCAAAATCAAGGGGGCGGTTAAACGGGCGGAAGAGGAGTTAGTTGTAAGCATCACAATATTAAAATGTCAACTTTCTTACATTTTCTTCTAATGCTAAATAAATAAGGATAATACAAGCATAAAGTAAAAGTGTAATTATGATATAAACTTTTGAAATCAACTTTGAATATCAAAATATTGGGATCGGGGTCTACCAACCATGATCGATCACATTTTAGCCATTTTCCAAAGTACCATCATCGCTGCCACGCATTCTAGTAGTACATCACTTTAAAGTCCAGTATATATATATACTATTTTTTAAGTTGTACCATTTTTATGTGATCAAAAACCCGTGCATTCACAATGGTCGACACGAGGGATCGAGTTATATCTAGGTTCTACCTATATTAGGTTCGGGTCAGGAAGTCGATTTTTGTTGATTTTATTTGATGTTCTGTAATGATTAAAGTGAAAAAGTAAGAGAGAGATAGAGAGAAAATGATGGGACCCATGAAAACTGAAAAATTAAAAACGATGATAAACTTACATCGTGACCCAAGCCTTAGTCATTTTCACTTTTGATAAAATTATTACCAAGTAAAATCTATTAAAAAATAACAAAAGAATATTAAGACCATTCGGAAGGACAACGATTACTAGGACAATTTAGAAGGTTTCAAACCAGCCCCATTGTTTTTTCTTTTTTAAAAAAAATTATTTGACCCCTAATTTGGCTCGAGCCAATATGTTTGATTGGAGAAAAAAATAGAAGAGATGAAAAATGAGGAAGAAAAGTGAAAGAAATGCATTTATTTTTATTTGTTCACTAGAAGGGTAAATGCAAGAGAAATAAAATTTTATATTTATTAAATATTTACCCCCAAAATTTAAATTAAAAGTGAAGAAAAAAATGAAAACAAGAATTATAAGGCGCTATATCCTTTTCAAGTCTTTTCTTTCCTTCTTACATTTATATTGAACAAGTGAAAATGAAACTCGTCTATTTTTTTCTTCTACAACCAAATAATTGGAGAAAAAGCATTTTTCATTCGCTGAAAGTTAAAAGTTGAACACTTAGGTTGTAATCTTCTGGGTGATTTTCACCGAGTTTTTTTAATTTTTTAATTTTTCTTTCTCATTGATTTCACACTTTTTATCTCTATTTTTCTCTTACTTTTACTATAATCATTACAAAAATGGTTTATTGCGTTTTAGGCCCCAATGTTTACCTGTTTTCGCAATTTGGGCCCCCAGGTTCAAAAGTTCGCAATTTGG
>JAOTQG010123533.1:0-10458 GCA_025631175.1 Iris virginica | reverse complement strand
GAGAGAGAGAGAGAGAGAGAGAGAGAGAGAGAGAGAGAGATTAATACTAAATAGTAAAAGGCTTTGTGTGTTTATGGGTTGGGTAGAGGGCATAATCACTTCCCAAAATAAAATAGTATGGAGAAAAATTGTTAATTCCTTCAAAAGTAAAATAAATGTTAGTTCATGCAAAAAAAAAAAAAAAAAAAAAACACAAACGACATGAATAATAGATTGGATAACTATGGAGAAAACAAAAATTGATTATGAACGATATAGTAAAATAAAAAATTGGACAAAAACTAAAGTGATTGCCGCCTTTTTTTTTATAGATAAAAGAAGAATATCATTGATAGAGAAAGAAGGTACAAAGAATGCAGAAAGGTAATCCACCAAAAAAACAAAAACAACAAAATTTTCAATCTCTGGCCAAATCTCCCAAAGCTAAACCCTAAAAAACCCAAAATTCCTAGCCCAAAGAGAAGATTGCACCGTGATCTTTTCTCACAAGAACGAAAGTGATTACTCTTGATTTTTGAAAATTCGAGAGTTTATCTCAATCCAAATATCCCACGACACACCGAAAACAGCACAACCCCAAAGCACATAAGCATCCGTCGAACAACCAAAACTCAAATGACTAATCATGCAGAACTCCTCCTCACCACGAGGCATAATACAAATTTCACCCTGAACCCCAAACAACCTACCCCATAGACTCCGAGCTATAGAGCAATGCATGAAAAATGTCCATGAGACTCACTAGCCCACATACACATAATGCACACATCTGGAGAGAGATACATCATTGGATATCTCCTCTGCCGCAAATTATTAGTATTCAAGCGACCAAGGACCACTGACCAAGCAAATACTTTGTAGGCATTTAAACTAATCTACAGTGATTGCGGCCTTTCCTCAAACCATTTAAACTAATCTGCAGTGTACTAAAGAACTGCTATTAAACATAAGGTGTAACAAAAGGATAAACAAAGGGGCAGGGGAAAGTGGTTGTAAAACTTAAGTAGGAATGTCGGAAATGGCCAAAAACTTTATAGGCGGTGGTCGGAGATGTTTCTAGGATTTTGAAATCTCCAAAAAGCCTTTCTAGTTTCCAAAGTTTCTCTCTTCGAAGAATTAGGTGATCTTTTTAAATGATACTATTTAGTAATGAATTGACGCATGCTTTGATTATCTTTCCAAGACTCAAAATTCCTAGAAAAAGAGATTGATAAAAGTCCCCTTTTCCGCCCGAGAAAGGCTGTTGTGGCTTTTGAATCTCCCAAGACTTTTAATCTATTAGCATTTCAAGTTTTAAGTTTAAATAATTAATGGGTTGTCCAGCCATTAATAGACATATATTAACTTTATTAAAATAGCTCAAATTCTGAGAAAATTGGATTGACATTTTTGAAGGCAATGGGGAAAGAGGGGATATCTTATATAGTATAGTATAGATATTATTATTATTATTATTATGGACCCTTCTGGTGGTCTTTCATCAAAATGTGTCTTTAAATATCCTTAGGCCAAAGACTCCACCCTATACAATGGTGGAAACTAGCAACAATATCTTACTCTTCTCTGGAAGAAACATAGATTTCATGAAATGGCAAAAGATGGAAAAGGATATTATACTGCTATCAACATGAAATCCTTTTGCATTTCTCATACTGTCCTTTATGTGAAATGACTTAACCTTAGTTGCAAGGTATCATATTGGTTTTAGGCGTGATCTCCTACTACAACCCTTGATTCAAGTTAGAACATACTGAGTGTATCGATTGGATCCTTGATGCTGCATTGTCTGCATTAGCTCAGTGGCATATTGATTTGAGCCTCACGAAGCTTGTCATCACAAGCACAGCTTCCTCAACCTATTCAACACGCAATTTAATTGCAACTAGTTGTTTTTGTTACTTTGCTGCCATCAGTTACGTCTTCGCCACATAGCTCCATTGCCCTACCTAATTTTGAGGTTCGCTGCAAGCTCTTTATCTCCTTAAATTTTTTGTTGCTACCAAAATTGAAAGATAAGGTAAGAAGATGTGATGATATTTCTTTGATGATGTTTTGATTGATGTGACTTCGACAAGGTTAATAGTTTCTGTCCATATAAATTGGAGAGCAAAGCTGAGAATTTAAGGATCAATTAGCTACAATTATCTTTTACATCCCTGGAGCTCATAGGTAAGGACTAAAGCTGAGAATTGGATTGGGACTGCAACAATTGTTTGTGGCAGATCGAAGAAGATGGTTATATGTTGGGGAGTTGGAAAACTGAAAACCTGCTTAAAGTATCAAGGTATCACTATATAACTGGCGGCGGAAGTTTTTAGGTCTGGTTATACCAGCCTTGGTTAATCGTACAATACGCATGATGCAGGATCTCTTAGTGTAGCCCCCCAAAGATTGAATTTTAGGTCTGAATTGGTGATTGAAATATTGCGTGGGATTTTAGGAAGAAAAGAGCTGGGGAAAGTATATCTAATAGCTGATGGACATCAACTGAAGAAGGCATTGAGGTTTCGAGCTTACCAGATATCTATGCCTGAGCTGTAATGTGAGCATTATGCTGAAGGTTAGCTGTAATTGGAATGGGATGCTCAGAGTAAAGTCCGTCTTTAGAGGTTCAACTGTCAAACTGCAATCGCAGCAGTATGCAAGGATATCAGATCCCAGTAGTCACACCCTAAGTTCTAATGTGTGATACCTAAGAGATGATGTCTGTGACAAGAAGGAAATATGTTTATCCATCTGTGGCCTGCGGGGAGTAAAATAACGAGTAACAATTAAAGGAATATGACTTGGGATCAACTAATATTTGTGTCAGTTTATAGTTATAGGCTTGCCTTTTTGCCCTATATGCCCTCCTAACCCACCCAGATAGCATAACCGAATTTGCTTAGAATACCAGCTGGTAAGCTTCCTGGCCCCAGGGGGATGCTGAAAGTTAGTGTAACCAACACGACTTTTAATCAGTGATACTGCTTGATCGGCCATGTACAGATCCTTTTCCTATGCTGATGCCTGCAGGGATGGAGTTGGTGGCCAGGTATTTGGGATATGTTTGCTACAGTGGTGTCTTGGCTTTAAATCATGGAATGAATTCAAATTTGTGTTCATGAGTGTGGTTTCTCAAAAACCCTTGCCCACTTTTTAATACTCAAATATACTATTTTACACATATCCCTGCACCCCCTGCCCTTCTCTCGATGCATCATTATTCAAACATCAATCAACCTTTTACTTTTTCTATTTATCTCTCCCCCTCCCTCTTTTTTCTTTGTCCTCTCCCACATTCCTTTCTTTTTTTTCTTTGTACTTTAACTTTATCCACTGTATATGGTGGTGGGTGAGTAAAAAACTTTTGAAAAGCAATTATGATTGGAGGGCATTATGGAGAAGTCAACGAAGAAATTATAGCGGACTTCCTTGAGTGGCTAGAGACTGGTGAAAGAAAATCATTCTATGAAAACAGTCTTCCTCCACAACTTCGGCCGGTTCGATGGGATCCTTCTTCACCTCATCCAAAGGCTTTATGTGTATGATTAGACCGCTCGTGCGAAACCGAAAGCTTTACGAAATAGCTGTGTTCAAAGGAAATACAAAGCTCTACAGTATGAGGGATTCCATAAGGCATCTGGGTGGAAATCTTGACAAGCTAGCCAACGATCTGTCTTGAATTGGGCAAAAAAGACTAGTGACTTTGCTAAGCTGCATGAGGGAAATCTTAAGGAGCACCAAAATGAAGTGCTAATCTACACGCGCCAAGATATAATTCTCTTCGGTGGCTTAGTACTTAAAGCACAAAACCTCTATTATAAGCTTTTTAAAATTGATCCATCGATGAGATTAACAGTCTCCTCACTAGCATTAGATATCTTTAGGCAAGAATTCCTTCCCGTTGTACCATGGAAGAGCTGCATTCCAAATTGAAACGAGGGATAATCAAAAATAAAACTTTGAGACTCAAGATTCCTCAAAACCATAAATATCAACCATCAAAAACAGGAAGGCCAAGAAACCACACCAAAAACCCATGATCCAAACGGACCCTTGACGTCCAACAGCAAACGGTGCTTCTTGGGCTTCAGGATTATTCTCAGGATTAGATCTTGGTAATATGGTATTAGCTGTTAATTGCTAATCTTTCCCTTGTGCTTCTATTGATTATAAAATGAACCTTTGCCAAGGATTCAGTGTGATAAGGAAATTTGTAAAAGTTGTGCATTCGACTCTGATTGGATCTCAAGCTATTATTCCTTCATGGAGATTCTTTTGGACCTACAGCTATTTCGGCTGACATTGTACTTACAAAAGGAGCCTTTCTATGTGAGCTTCTCTATAGTCTGGACTGCAATATGGGCCAATGGCTCAAAAAATAACCGTGATACATTCATTTTTAACCAGTGCAGAAAAGATGGGGGAGCTGGACCATTGGTTGTGCATTGTCAGGTGGGTCGAGCTATGGATTTTTCTCAGTTTATATTAGCAGTTTCTTGGGCAATTCTAGTATTGTTCTGGATTGTTCTGATCAGTGTAGAAAGAGTGTGGGAGGCTGAACCATTACTGTTGCTTCTCTGTTGTACCTACATCAAGTGACTCGAATTCTTTTGTTGGTTTAAAGTGAACTCGTCTGATAACTACAGATCTTTTTCAAGAAGTTCTCCCTGTACTAAATGTCTGTTTTTTTTTGAAACCCGACTGGCAAGTTTTTGATAAGAAATGGTAACAGCTTTCCAAGTATGGAGGAAATAAATGATGACAGGGTGACTGAATAGTAATATGCACATTGCTTATTGCTCACGCAACTGGGAGATGATCATGGAAAGTTGCGCGTTGCATTACACATAAAACTACGAGGAGAGGGCACATAAAGAAAAAGGAAAAAAAAGCGGAGAGGAAAGATAGACCTAAGCTGCACAACGCAGGCAAGCGCGAACGGTGAATGCATAGAAAATAAAGATGTTAAAAAAAGGGCACAGTTCAAAGCTGTAAACTAGAGCTCTAATTGAGAACCCTTGCGAAGTGAACTCTAACCCTAATCTACAAGAGAGGCCCAGATGATAACCGTGAATAGTAATGGGCCTGGCTCTGATTTTACTGAGATGAAGATAACTAGTTAGTAACTCTTAAGTGATTACATTGATTTGGGCACCGATGAAGATGAGTATGAAAGGTATTGTTCAGTAATGGAACCATAGAAGCTTTCGAAGCCACCTGTGTCATCTTATCTTCATCAATGTGTGACAATAAGAGGTTTTGTTTTAGGAAGGAGGGTGGGATCCTGGGTCGCTTTTTTCTGTCCAAGGAAGGTAGGATCATGGGTTTGCTTCCCCAAAAGATAGGTGGGTTAGGGTAAGCCGGAGAGGGGTGGGGGTAGAGGCGTGTGTGGACCACAAGAAGAAGAGAGTGTGAGTAATCGTTTGAATTTTGTATGTATTCTTCTTTTTTGTCATCATCCATCTTGATTTTATATGAAATGCTGAAGGTTTTTTCCGGCAGTTTTGGATTCGAGAGATGATATTTTAATGACGAACGGGCTTTTTCCCAAAACTCCCGATGCGAAAATATGATCAGGCGAATCCTAGCGTTCAATTAAGGGTACCTGTTGAAGCTTGTGTGGATGTAATTCTTATATAGAAGCGAGACTATTTTTCTTGGACAAAGAGAAAAGGAAAGCGAAACTTCTCAGATGGAGGGAGTATATATTATCCGGTGTTCATGGTTGATTGATTTTGTTATATTGCATTATCTAGTTATATATGGGGTGTATAGTAGCTTACTTTGGGCTCGTTTTGTAGGAAATCGGATAACAATAATTAATCCCAAAAGATAGCATCATATTATCCAGGATAAAATAATCCAAGAATCGTAGTTATCCGACGTTTGGTATATTACGGATATCACTAGTGTTTGGTAGGGAGATTTTTTGTTTGGTTGGTTCTATTTGTATGAATTTTATGATTTTGTGGTTTTTGGTTTGATTTTGGTTTATACCTTTGCCCTTCGAAATTTAAAAAATTACATGATATAGATGGAGAGAGAAAGAGAGGGTGGTAATTGTGAGTTGATGTGATGCTTGATAGGAAATAAAGGTGGGTATATAGGTATGTAAAACTAGTAGGTATGAGAGAAAACCATAATTTTTTAAAATCAACCAAGTGAACGGACCCTTAATTATTCCCCTAATTAGTGGTAGTATTATGTTAGATTTCCATTTATGCCCGTGCAGAACTCATTTGAAGATTACTATTTTCAGTTCAAAATAGAACAATGAACACGGCTAGTGATCCCACAACCAACCTTGTAAACCTAGCTTCCAAATGAGCAGAACCATGTTCTCTCTTTCTCTCCAAAAATCAAAACTCATTTCACGTTTCTCTCTTTAAAACATCTTAAGATTCTTAACTAATTTAGCTAAAATATATTTTCCAAAAAACCCACCTCTAAATCTCAATGCAATAGTGTTAAAAAAAAAGAAAAAAAAAAGAAGAAGCGGTCAAAACACGAGAAGGAAACCAGCAGGTGATGAACCTCGGCAGCTCGTCAGAAATGGAGTGAAAGACTGAAAGGGCATTCCCATTAAAATCATGGGAAAGAAACCCTGTAGGGAGAAATCAAATGACACAAGTTCTTAGGAAGGAAAAAGGGAAGTGATTATTACCCTTCCATTCATTAGCAGCCCAGCTAATAGACTGTTTACAAGTTAAGGCTAGGCCAGTTAACTATATACTTATTCATAATACTTACCATTACGCGGTTCATTCAAATATAACGCCGAGAACATGCCAAAATTTGAAACACCAAGGATTCTGCAAAAATCGCGGGAGAAAAATCCAGAATTGGGGGAATCGGCTCAGTGAAATGCTGAAATAAAGGAAGATTGGGGATTATGGAAGTAGAATGAAAGGTGTGGAGGGAAGAAACACCTGAACTCACAATATTTTTGGTCGCTGGCGATGAGAACCCGACGCAGGAGAGATTCTTTAGAAGAGTGTAAATGAGTAAAAATGGCTCGATTTGATTGAATTGGGGGTTTATATAGGTAGGGGTAGTTGGGGAATGATAAGTAATCCCGGTTTTATCCTATACAGGATAAAATAATGACAGCTTGGAGGAGGTATTATTTAATCCCTGATAAGGGGTTTGCGTTTATCCATGGATTTGGGTAATTTTATTCAAGCCTTAAAATACTATTAAACGTTGGATTTGAACAAATTAGTGTTGTTATTCCCCTATTTGGGTACCAAACGAGCCCTTTGAACATTTGCCGCTGGATTCTTGAAGTAGTGTTTGATTCTATAAAACAGAAAAATGAAAACTGTAAATTTGTATGCAGTAGCCTTACGAAGAAAGGGAAACTTAAAGAAAAAAAGCCATATATGGTGATGTTTATGCATTCTGAGAAGGGATCTTTGTTTTGATATCTAAACTACGTTCTTCCCTTCTTCTTATGCACTTCTATCTTTCCATTATATGTTCAATGATTGGGGTTGAAAGAGAGGTGGAAAAAATTATGATAAATGGAATGTGGGAATAGGCGAACAGCACATGCATTAGCCCAGATAACATGTCTGTTTTGTTAAATAGCAATTCTTTTGGGAAGTTTTTGATGTGTTCCTATTTCTTTCTGATGTTCAGGTGTACTTTGGCATGCTTGATGCTTTAATGGCTTCTGAGCAGCTACCAGAAGAGTATAGGGATCGCTGTCAGGTGATGCCTCGCGTTTTACTTTCCACGCTTGCTACTTAGATAGCAGAATTGTATAAATCTCAACTAAAACAACTTTTGTTCATCCAGGATATACTATGCAATGACTGTGATAAGAAAGGGACAGCACCATTCCACTGGCTGTATCACAAGTGTGGATCATGTGGGTCATACAATACCAGAGTAATCAAAGTTGACCCAATCCCTAATTGTTCGACGTAGATAGGCAGTCTTGGGAACTTGCCTCATCCAATGAGTAGATTGAGTAGTGTAAATACATTGGTAGATTGATGACTCTGTTAAGTGCGACAGATATATTCACAAAATTTTGTTTGCTGTACGGAGGTCAGGTATTCTTCCCACTATTACATAGAGGCAATATTTTTCTTATTTATCTTGTAGATTCTTGTTTCCAGCGTTTATCAAAGATTGTTGCCTAGACAGCTTGAGGACTGTTCAAAGCTGAATACTTCAGCAACTTGGGGTTAGAAGTGTGAGTCTCCCTCCAGGAAATGCATGAATTTGAAAAAACATGTTTGCCCAAAATGTAACTAGAGAAGCATGTACAGAGTTTACGAGTAACGCTGACCTGTGATATCTTGCTCACTTTTCATTGTAGCCAACATTGGCAAACCCCTATTGTTGATATTGCAAACTAGCTGATTCTAATGGGAATATACCTAGTCGATTCTTTTTTGATAGTATGTACTAGCATGTACATGCAAACTAGCATGTACAATCTTCTACCATCAATAGCTTGGCTTAGAATTATTGTTGCATCGGACTATCGGAGTATCAATTCAATTGTATAAGACCCTTCTTAGAGAACATAAATCACTTTAGTTTACTAAAGATTAACAGACAACCGAACATGAAACATATGCAAGGTGAAAAAAATGTATGAAGAAACAAATAGAGGACCTGTCTCCGTTGAGGATGTCCAGTTTTGCTTAGCCTGCGTCTATTCCCGTCTTTTATATGAGGAGGAAGTGTTTCATGTAAGAAAGGCATCAACAGTAATGAACATCGGAACTTGGGGCAAGTGCTCTGTACTAGAATAAGAGCCATGCTAGACTTACCGTCTATACACTGTGGAATTGTACCTATATATCAATATACAAGTTCGTAATACGTGTGGTTGATGGTGCTCGATAAGTTTAGTGTTTTCCTTAATATAAATAGCAGTCAATGTAATAATATGGAGTTTTAAATCGTATCCCAAAATTTTGATTTAATAATATTTTTCACAAGGAGAAAGATAAATTTTCAAATCGTATCCCAAAATTCTCAATTTAATAATTTTTTTCAAGAGGATGAAATTAAGTGTTGGAACTCAAAGGCACTTATTTTCAGAACCGGTGTGTTCACTTGAGCATTTTTCATCCAAGTTTTTTAGTTTTTGATTTTTTTCTTATTGATCCCACAAGTTTTCTATCTATCTCTCTTACTTTTTACTTTAATCATTACAAAAACTCAAAAATCAAATCAAAAACTACCCATCCAAATTTTTTCGCCCTCCCGTATAATTTTTTTTGATATTAAATAAAGATATTTCACTAGTTCTGTAATCTTCTATTCTTTAATATACTTTACTAGTACTTGCCCGTGTCTTAAAGACACGGTGCGGATCCCCACACATGTCATCCTCTCTCTTCCGCCCTTTCTCATATTTTATGATCCTTTTGTTTTCTTTTTGGCTACACTGCTGCCTTGTGTCTCCCACCCACATTAAAAAAGGACAGTGCACTCTTTCATACGCGCGCCAAGATCAATGTAATGGGATGTGTTCTACAGTGGAAAAACCATCCGCCCATATACTATAGATAACTGTGATAAATATATTGAAATCACTAATCAAATCACATTAAATCAATAGAACCAAAAGATTCATTACTTATAGCTCAAATATTTTGAAAAGAAGAACAAACAACTAACCTTTTATCCTTAATGAAACATTTCATTGGTTTATTAAAGGGACATTGATTCAGCTACCTCATCGCTTCTTTAAAAATTCATAATCATCATTCTTATAAATGCATAAGTTGTACTAGTTATCTAGTTGATGACTAGAGTACGAAAAAAAAAATATTTAGTAACTTTTATATTTTTGATAAATATATAATATATACTTTAAATATTTTCGGGACATTAGGCAAGTGAATGTAGGAGAAATAATGCTTTGAATAAAATTTTCAGAATTATCTCTCTTTCTTGCTCACTTTACTATATATATATATATATATATATTTTGTCTATTTTAAATCATTTAGCTTTACATCTTTAAACACAAATAATTGTTCTTATCATTATCTTTCTTCAAACCTATTCAATAAGATCATAACAAGTCTACTGACATCTTTAATAATCAATATTAGTTAATATTCAGCAGTTATATGCTCTGATTTATAGATTCACCCGAGGGCACGACAAAATATTTAAAATTTTAAATTAAATTTATGTATTTTTTTACACTAAAAAATATTCGAACACGGCAAAATATTTAAAATTTTGAATTAAATTTATGTATTTTTTTACACTAAAAAATATTTAAAATTAAAAAAAAATAGAAAAGAAGAAAATACTGAAAAAGAAAAATATTATCTTCTTTTCCTTTAAAAAAACAAAAGATAAAATAAAAAATTATGTAATAGGGCCGATTGAGAAAATTACCACAAATCTATAATACAAAAAAAGAAAAAGAAAATCCAAACAGTGTAATGAATTCAAAATTTGCGGCCTCTTCCACCCTTCCCCCGTTCCCCC
>JAOTQG010123522.1:0-10458 GCA_025631175.1 Iris virginica | reverse complement strand
GGAGAATCCTCCTCATCCCCTCCTGCAACAATTCCAGTAATGGATCTGCCTGAAAATATAGCAGAAACCATTGCAGATCTCACTCTCAAGCAAAGAGCCATGCCAACTTACCAAAGCTTTCTGGCCATCCTTCTCAGTAAGTACGGTCTATTCATGAAAGGCCTCAAGTTCCACCCAGAATACCCATACCTCAGCATCTTTCATATCCATGATTTATTCAGACTTCCTAAAGAAGCCCTTTGTTTCTTTTGGTATCTGTTTGAATCTCACACCATTGGAATCTCCTTCAATGCTATAAAGCTCCTCTCATATGTTCTTCGGTGTCAGTTCAATAATGCACCCCCTCAGTTACTAAACTTGTACAGCCTCCTTCAGTGGTTTTATCCAGCACACTATTGGACAACCCAGCTGTCTAAAAATCGTCAAAAATATTGTGTCATACTGTTCCGGAGACCATGTTCATATCTCCCGCCAACATCCATCCAAAATCAAGGACATGCTTATGTCTATCATTTTCCGATGGCTTTCATTTTCAGCCTCACCGGTAGGATACGGCACAATGACAAATATATGGCGATTCGCAATGCTATGGCTGCAGCTAATAATGTTAAGCCAGAATCAATCCCCATGCAAATCATGCATGATATGGTAGCCTGGTCAGATGATCATCCCATATCAGAAAAATGGATTGAAGCTTATGACGAGTGGCGTATGAAGCATTTGGCTACAAAATATGACTCATCAGATTCTCTTGAGGAAGAATATGATAATGATGAATCATATGATGACCCATATGAAGATGATCCGTCTCACCCAGATTCCCGATGGAAATAAAAGTTTGTAATAATTTAGTTTTATGTTTTATTAAAGGTGTGATGTAAGCGCTTAAGTAAGCATTTTAGTCTTCTAGCTGTGATGTAAGCGCTTAGGTAATCGTTTTTGTCTTCTAGTAATGATGTAAGCGCTTAGGTAATCGTCCTGATGATGTAAGCGCTTAGGTAATAGTTTCTATCTTCTTGTACCCCCTATTATCTATAAATAGGGAGCTTGTTTTCATTTGTAAGCAATCCCGGAGAACATTGTGAAATATATCAATAAGCTTTTCCCTATACACTCTTGGTCTCTTCTTTCTTTTCCTTTTCTGTTCTTAGTTCCTTTATGTTCTTAGTTGTTCAGTTTTAATAAACCCCCCCCCCCCCTATACACTTTTGCTGGCTTGTAACAATTTCTCTCAGCAATGGTAGAGCTTTGTTTGGCCATAGGGCTGGTGTAATCATTGTCGTTCTAATTTATGGGGTCTAGGTTTCTAAAGCATGGAGTTGACTCGAACTCCATAATTTCTTCTTTTTTAGGGATGATAAGACAGCTATTCAGATCTGATTCATATGACCTTGGGAAAGAAAAATAAAGAAAGAAATGAAGGAGGTTATTAGAACATATCCCTTGAAATTAGACCTAGGATTATTGAGCCTCAAACCCTTGAGGAAAGTTTATCTCACATCAAAGTAGTATACTCATAATATTCTTTGTTTACTCTTATGTAGAAATACGGGTGTAGAAAACAATATTCAGATATTGATGAGAAATGACTGAATGAGTCTGAAACAACTTCCAGTCTGAGTGAAAGAATGCATCTACTCTTCTTTTTGACTAGAACAAATATTGAAACAAGCCCCCGAAAAAGGACTGTGGGACCATCTCAACTACATATTAGGATCCCTTTAAACTTACTCTTATGTTATGAATAATGCTTTGAAAATTTTCCATTCTTTCATGGACTTCTATTAGTTGCATGACCATCCAAACGGTCTGATAAGGGTTTTGGGATGAAAAAGACAGTTCACTTGTTTTGGGATACAACATTTTTATGAAAAGGTTATCTGAGATTTTAATTCTGTAGTCTTTGTTTGGAGGGTATACTAATGAATATTTTCAAAACCTTGGGCTAAGAAATACTCCATCCGTTCCAGCGAAGGTCCGTGCTTGAAAGTCAAACTTTTTAATTTTACACTTTTAGCACTTTATATCTTTTACAAATTATACTAAAATTATAGTTTTTTCTACAATACGTGATTAATCTATCTTCTTTTGCATATGAGCAAAAAATTTTGGGGAAAAAATAAATATTTATTGCTTAAATTTTGTAAGTGGACTCTTTAAATGAAATGTTCCAAAATGGAATATTGGACTCTTTGCTCCGAAGGGAAGGAGTACGACGCAAATGTGGATGTATCATTGGCTAATAACTTTCCTAGTACTCTTTGACTGTGGCTCTATTCTTTTGGTGTTTTCAGAAATGTTCTCTAACATTATTTTCAGTATCTTGCTAATAATGTACTAGTTTAGAGGAAAAAAATTAACTTTTAAAAAGTGATTATGACAATTACTATTCTAAAAGATGTCCTAAAGTCATAACAGGTCTGGTATTTGTGCTTAAAAAAAGTTCGTTCATAGGAATCTGAATTTTTTTTTTCTTAAAAGATTTAAAGGAAACCATTCAAAAAACTACGCCATGTGGAGTACAGAATGCAGATAGCTAAAATGCATGAAGTTTCTGCTGGTCTGAGTGGGTTCCTCTACTCAGCTATCACTATCGTCATGTAATGGGTGTTTTAGATTGAGTTTTGATTATTTTATGCATATTTATTTCATTGTATTTAAAACCAGTTATCCTATGGTTCCTTTCCCTGAAAATTGTGTCGTGTTTCAGTGTATCCCATGTTCAAGTAGTGGGACGGCCGCTTTCGCCTGCATTTGATGTCGAGATAGTTGACTCTTCAGGAAAATGTACGCTCAAATACTATCCTGGAGCAGAGTATTGTGGGTCACCCGTGAAATCTCGAGAAGGTGAGGCAAGTAGCCCCTCTGCTTTCCGTTCATTCACTGCAAGTATCAGGGGTTGGGAGCAAATGATCCTTAATACATTACTCGGTGGTGGTGCAGTAGTTGTTGGTGACAATGATGCAGATGATGAGGTCCATGCATTGGGTCCTCCGTAGTCTCTTTCACCTCCCTGGGGCAATAAATCCAGCAGTAGGCGAAATCCGTTATAAGGACACCGAGTGAGTGGTAGATTTTGTTTTTGTTACGCAACTGCTTGAGTAGCGTAATTTTGTTTGTATTTTCCCCTGTTAGCGTTTTTATATCTTTATTTCATATAATAGCCTATGTTTAATTTTAGCATTATACCGGCTTCAAGAGTAGCTGAGATGTACGGTCTTGTAAAGGACTGTTGATGGTGTTAAAATTATCATTCTGTACCATGACCTTTTTACCTTTCGCAAGTTCAAGTCTTCATTGGACTTGCAAGTTTGCGGCATTGTGAAACTTTGAACCGTACTTGGTGTAGTTAACTATAATCTGAGTTGTTTGACAAAATGCGTGGCGGATGTCATGATTGTTGACTAAATATATTCTGAAGCTTGTGCAGCCCCGCTGTTTCTGAACCATAATTGTGTGGCCTGGTGAGTGTCCATGAAGTATTTAGCTTTACTTTTATGTACATCAAGAATGTTGTTTTAACTCTAGTTTTGAGTTTGTAAGGTTAAAAATTTGATTGGCAACTGTGTCATGTCATGGCTTAGAAATGAAGTGACGGTGTGGGTGTTGACTGTTGACTCCGACTTTATTACTGATTGAATGGTTACATTCTCCTATATTACAAATAGCATACGCTCTTTGGGATTAAACCAAACTAATACAGAGTAAATAAAAAGTAAAAACCGGTCTTTGCACTGCTGCATTAATCCCCATTTTCGAGTTCTTCAAAGGTAACCTTCAAAAAAGGAAAATATACGTCAGAAAATTACATGCGCCGTATAACATTAAACATTCTGCAAATTAAATGAAATCTTAGTAGTCGTAACAAATTATATGATGTTAATTACCGGCCAGAACTTGTCACATAGCTTGGATTCCCAGAAGAACTCCGGTGCCCACCATTGTTCCAGTGCATGAGCTTGCCTGAACTGCTCAACTTGGCTCAGATTAGTCGTCAGATAAGCCGAAGGTAGCAGATGAGCCGGTTTAGCATTCGGCCAGAAGCTCGCGAGCGAATTCTGTGTGGCCAACCTCTCGACAAATCCAAGGCCAATGCCATCCATTTTCTCCCTTTGCTCGAAATACCCTATATATTCCGAACTGATATGATCCTCTGGGTGCACAAAAATGTAGGGAATCCATTTTGATAATAGAGTAAAATGGCTTTCGTCTGCACCGCTCACCGCAGCTGCAACTGCTCCGGTGATTAGACTTCGGAAGAACCGGGCTGCTCCTTTCAGAAGTGGACATTTGCACAAAATGGGCGAAGGTAAATGAATGCAAGGGGGATTGAAGAGGTAAGTTTCGAGATAAAAACGCAACTTATGCTCGACGATAAGTTCCCTTCCAACCATCAAGGCTATTGCCGCGCCTAAAGAGTGCCCGGCTAGCCAAACCGAGCTCTCGGCATCGACACCAGCTTTGCAGGTAATGGTGTCCACGACAGCTTTCTTGGCGACCTTAATGCGATCACTGCCATGGAGCAGACCCAAACCATACTGGATGTCCAATTTCATATCCTCCAACATGCTGTCTGGCTTTAAACTTGTCCCCCTAAAGGCAATAACGTACCTCGGAGGGTTGATATAATATCTAGTCGAAATATCGGGCGTGTTTAAGATTCTGGTCACGCCTAATAACTCGGTAGCAATGGTTGCGAGAAGTGAAAAAGAAACATAGAGGAAGACCTTGAAACCAATGAGCGAGAAAATGTAGAGCGAGAAAACCACCACGGAACATAACCAGAGAAGACGTATCCAGAGGCGGCGACCCTTGGTGCATTTCCGTAACGGAGATTTGAACTCGAAAATGGCGCCGAAAACGGACCCATCGCAAGGATCGTGGAGCTCCTCGGATAACTCAAAGTGGAAGGAATTCCACCAGGGAGGAGCAAGATGTTTGCGTTTTGTTGTCCGATCACTCTTCAAAGTGTAAACACCTTTGACTAAACTTGCAATGATGCATCTTCGGTGATGGGCATTGTTCCTGCATCAAAATTTAGTACATATAAACTCATAATTATCAGAGCTAAAATTCATTGAAATATTATTAAAAAAAAAAGGGGGGGGGGGTACCAATCGATAATAGTCCCAACAAGGTGGGTTGGTCCTGAAAGATTGAAATCATCTTTCTGATCATACGCCATTGATCCACTCCTGTTATCTTCTTCTTCTACAATAATTAAGCTGGTAGTTGATCTGGACGGTAGAGCAGGCAGCCTTATATAATACTACTGGGAATAATTAATTCAGACCGTCTGAGTATATTAATTAGTAACTAATTACGGCCTCCACAACTTGGCTACTCCAGTTGGTTCGTGGAAGATAAGGAAAAAATGGTCAGTGAGTCTGACAGAGTCAAGTAATGTACTACCAAATTGCAATTAACATAATGCATCATGCAATGGTTTTGAAAGTCCCATTACACGCTTAATATTGTAATTTGTAGCTCAATGTGTTAAAATAATGGATTAATTTATCCCAAGTTGTATTTTGTAATTACTATCAACAAACCACCACTGCTCCAAGTTGCTTATCATTGACTCACTCGGCATGCCATTGTTAATTCGTTGTACTATGTCCGAAGACAAAAGACTAGTTGACCCAAGTTATGAGCAAATTATATTGTGTGTCTAGGCATACCTAATCAGGTATATCCATTTTGAACATAAAGTTTATAAATTATATACATAATATGAATATGAAATGTATATAATAATTATTAATATGATAATTAAATAACTCATGTGCATTTCATATTTATAGTATGTACATAATTTATAAAATTTATGTATATTTGTGAATAAAATTGGCAAACTTTGCTAGATATGCCTAGACACACGATATACCAATTGCCAGTTATGATCCATGAAACAAAATTGGCCCGAAATTGGTTAGGGGAATGGCTTAATTCTTGTACTATGTTCGAACACGAAAGACTTAATTGACCGAACTTATGATCCATGAAACAAATTTGGCCCAAAATTGCAGATTTTATACCGAGCGCCTAGGCGCTCCTTAGCGCCCAGAATGTACATAGAGTGCACCTGAAATGTACATAGAGTTATTTATACACTTTATGTACATTTCAAACGCACTCTATGTACATTCTGGACACTCCTTGCAAGGAGTGCCTAGGCGCTCCTAATAATTTGCGCCAAAATTGTTAGGGGAATGGCGACTATTATGCGGGAACATCACCAATTTCTAATATTCTACCATCTTTAATATTTTATCTTCTTCATAGCAACATTACCATGGGTAGGGGTGGAAATTTTTGGTCAATTGTTCGACTATCCCACCGTATCTTATCGAAAAATTATCAAAAAATCTCCATTATAAAATCATCCTACTATATTGTATCGTGCCAATTTTATTTGGTAGGATAATGGTATTGACTATTGAATATTATTACGACATTACCACGGTAATATTATTATCATATCGGTTGAAGGATATTTTAGTAGTTTTAATATATTACATAAATAGCATACATAGTTGTATTGCTTTCTTTCATCAACTTTATGCTCAGAAGATTTAATATCGAAGTTGAATTATTAATTTTTTTCTGTGAATACATCAAACGGGATAAAATTATTGCTAAAGTCTCTGGCCCTCAAAGATCATTGCTGGCATGACACCAATTTCTAATTGAATGCGTTTGGACGTGGATTTTTTAATATGTTTTGTTTTTATTTTTATTTTGTGTTAATTTTGGTTTTGTAAGAGTTTTACAATTTTATCCTTTAAATTTGAAAAAATTACATGATAGTGATGGAGAGAGAAAGAGAGAGAGGGTGACCGTTGTGATTTGATGTGATGTTTAATAGGATATAAAGGTAATATAGGAATATGTAAAAATAGTAGGTAGAAAGAAAAAACTTATGTTTTTAAAACTTAAATGGTAAATAAGTTTTTGGTATGTTTTTTGAACAAAATTCCAAAAACTGGACGGGTAAACGCATCCGAGTAAGTTAAACTTCTTGGAACAGGAAGCCAAGTAACAATACGAAAAATGAAGTCCGTTGAAGCACAATGCATAGTCTTTAGTCGGTTTGAGATCACCAGTTGGGTTTAATGCTATGGTGCTCAGAAAGAACCTTAAGGAATAATGTTTTATTGTTTTCATTGAATTTGCCCTAAATTCTTTTTTTTTTTTTTCAAAACATTTAGTGTGAAAAGTAGTAATTACCATTAACTTAGCATATTGTATCGAAATTTTAGTAGGATAAAGGTAATGAATTTTGTATTACAGATATTTCGATAATAATAATGATAATCATGAAACTTTGATACGATTGTCATACCGAAACTACCCCTAACCATGGGGAATGTCGGGGTTCAAATCACCATATAGGACTGGGATAAGGAAGAAACTAATTGTTGAAAATAATTCTCTTCAATTGCTCTGAATTTTAAGTCTTAAGGTTGATGTAAGGTCTATGTCTACTCTAATCTTTTGACAAAAAAAGAGAAACAAAAAAGATGATTATTTTTGAATGTCATCCGGAAGGATCCAAATAAATTTTTTATTAATAAAATATCAATGTAAAATTTTATTAGATGAAATTTTATATAATACTCATCATATTTTAAATATTAACAATTGTAAGAAAAATAAATAATTTATGAAAAATATTTTTTATATATTTGTTACAATGTGTAATATTTTTTAAAATAAATATTTGATTAATAGTTAATTAAATTGGTCAAAATGAGTAAAAAATTAACACTCATTTTAAAATAAATGATGTACCTTATTGATGCAACCTCTTTGAACATATTTACGGTATTAGTACAACAATTATGCAATAATAGTAAAGAATGTATTAATAGTACGTCACGTTCATCCTCCTTATTGGATGGTGGTGGTCGCGATGGTGATTGGGTGGTGGTGGGTATGTAGTCAATGTAGATGGTAGTGGTTGTGGAGGTGAAAGTAGAGATGTATATTTATATTTTATAATATTTTAATATATAAAAATTAATGTAACTGTTGTGATGGATTGTACACATGATTATGGTGACTATCAATCTAATAATTTATATATAGTTGCTATTATTAATCTATAATTTCCTACTCCCGAAAATAAGTTTGATGGAACGTTATTTACGATCACCGCAACTCCTCTCCGAAAGGGTAACCGTCAACGACGATCATAACAGTTTCTCCCAAAGAGAGTAACTCGTAGACTCCATGACATTTTTGCAAATATTTAAAGGTACTATCGGGAGATATGCATGATAACTAGACTAGATTTTCGTATCATTGAGTTTTTATGTCCTTCCTTTTATATTTTTAATAAGAGGAACCTTGATCAAAGAAAGATCAATCATAATTGATTGAATCCCTAAGATGCAATTATCTAAAAACTCAATAAGGGAATCAATTATTCAAGAATGATAATTGAAGAACAAAAATTTCGGAATCAAGAAAATGTCACAAAGAGAATTTTCGAGACAAAAGCAAAGCTTTCAATTTATGTCAAACTCAAAAAACTTAACTTTAATGAATACAAAGAAGTTCTTTATATAGGCTACAAGATTATAATCCTAAATCATCTCGAAAATAGGAAAACTACTAATTAATAAATCCAAATAAGAAAAGAATTACAATGAAACCAAAATAAAAAATAACTCTTTAAAGTAGGAAACCTAATAGGAAACTAATTAAGAATTAACTAGGAAACCAATTTAGAAACTAACTAATTCTTCCTTAGTGACGAAACCAAAACAGAAAAGGAAAAGGCTTGCTATGGCCACCGAGCATCCCGAGCAATGCTCGACCTCTTAAGTCGCGACCTCTTCCAAGCTTGCCTGTCCTCGTGCCCCGTCGACCATACATAGCGAGCTAAACTTTTCCGAACCTTCCTCGCTTAAAGTGTCCCATTGATAGCTCGCAATCAACTGCGAGAACCCATTTAGCAGTTTCTTGGCTCTAGCTCGCGTCATCGGTCCCTGTAACCAGGTCGCCTTGGTCGCCTCTTGAGTTGACCCTGGCGATCTCTCATCATCCCCCCCCCTCTTGAGAAGAATTTGTCCTCAAATCGAACATGTCACATGGAGAGAGATCGACCATATATATTAAAGGTAGCACTAACTTCATACTCGCCTGGCAGATCAATCTTGTAAGCATTATCATTGACCCTTGCGAGCACTTGAAAGTCCGCCTCTTCGTGATTGCAGTTTTGACTTACGTTGCTCGGGGAAATGTTCCTTTCTTAAGTGAACCCACACATAGTCGCCTGGTTTAAAGATCAATTGTCGTCGCCCTTTGTTAGCGACCAACCTATTCTTCTCGTTGGTCCTTTCTAAAGTAGTCTTAGCCTTTTCATGTAGCTTTTTCATCATATCAGCTTTAACTTTCCCATCTAGACTAGCTCGCTCTTTCACGGGTAATGGCAACAGATCCAAGGGAGTGGTTGGATTATACCCATATACCAACTCAAATGAGGAACATCCCGTCGAGCTGTGCGTTGCTCGATTATAGGCGAACTCTACTAAGGGCAAACATTCTTCCCAAGCCTTCAAATTGTTACCTACCACTGCTCGCAGTAACTGACCTAACACCTGGTTCACTACCTCGGTCTGTTCATCAGTCTGTGGATGACAAGTAGTTGAAAACATGAGCTTTATTCCCAACTTTCCCCACAAAACTTTCCAAAAATGACTGAGGAATTTCACGTCCCTATCACTGACGATGCTCTTTGAAATTCCATGCGTACAACATGCTCAAAGAACAAGTTGGTAACATGAGTTGCATCATCAGTTTTGTGACAAGCAATAAAATGTGCCATTTTGGAGAATCTGTCGACGACTACGAACACTGAATCTCGCCCTCGCTGTGTCCTCGGCAATCCCATAACAAAGTCCATGGATAAATCTGTCCAAGGGTGATCAGGAATAGGAAGAGGCAAGTACAATCCATGGGGATTGGAATGTGACTTGGCCCTCTTGCACACAATGCATCTCGCACAAAGCCTCTCTACATCTCGCCTCATGTGCGACCAGAAATAATGTTCCTTCAGTATGTTGAAAGTCTTCTCTACTCCGAAATGCCCCATCAATCCTCCACTATGAGCTTCGAGCATGATTAACTCCCTCACCGAGCATGATGGGATTCACAGTTGCCGACCTCGAAACAAAAACCCATCCTATCTAAAAAAACTTGTCGACAACTCCTTGTTCACACTGAGTCCAATCTTTACCAAACTCCTGGTCATTTTTATAGGCAAAAAGCCCCATTTGGTCCCTGACCTTTGACCCAGTTGCCCACTTAGTCCCTAACCTAAAAACGTGCCCAATTTGATACAACAGTATTGAAAACATGCCCAATTTAGTCTCTGGCCCAATTTTGACCACTTTGACTATCAAATTATTTATAAATAATGCTGATGTGGTAATATAATGGGGGTAAAAT
>JAOTQG010123511.1:0-10459 GCA_025631175.1 Iris virginica | reverse complement strand
GAGAGAGAGAGAGAGAGAGAGAGAGAGAGAGAGAGAGAGAGAGAGAGAGAAAGGAAGGAAGTAGATTATTCTTTCTCACAGTTCCATTTCAGCATTTTTTTTTTGTTTTTTCTCTCATTTTGGCTGCGGGGAAAGTTGTAAATGGGAATTTATATACATACCAAAATATGTCTACACAAATGCAGACATACATTCGAATGCATAGGGGTGTCATAATGAAATGATCAGTTTCTGTCGTGTGCATTATGGCATCACATGCTCAAAGAGTTCAAAATGTTTTTCTGATACGCAGTAAACTTAATGATCATTAATTCAAGCCAAAAACTGGGATTCACAAAGTATCCAGCCAATGTAGGAGGCATTCCTCAGTTGTTTGTGTTAGGACAACTCATATATGACTCCACTGCCCTAGTTTACCTGGTCATTTGATTATAATATATTTTTATTCAGAGTTTAATTTGATAAATTGCCAAATAATAAGGTCAGGTTTCCCTACTAAGTCATTTAGAGTTGATAGACTGGTGAAAAGCTTCACGTAAATCATATATACAGCTCGGTTTCTGGAGTTCCTTCTTTTTTTCAACCCAGAAGGTTGCGGAAATGATTTATGATTTCATTTTCTTTTATGTTTTTCTCTATTTACCTTTACAGAATCTTGGTTGCTGATATAATCATATGACCTAGTACTGAGCCTCCGTCTAATCTGTGGTACAGGAGAATGTGGATGCTCTTATCAAAGTGATTACACAAGACCTTGGGTTCAGTCAAGGAAAACCAGTTGCTGCATTCACCATATACAAATGCCTTATCCACTGGAAATCTTTTGAAGCAGAACGAACTAGTGTATTTGATCGGCTTATTCAGATGATTGGTTCTGCAATAGAGGTGACTTTCTTAAAAATGTGCTTTCACCCAATGCAAAAAATAACTGTTATTGCGTGATTACTAGTATGACTTTTATCAGAAAACAATGTCATCACTGATTTGATGTTAAATAGAATTAAAAAATTTAACTTAGAGCATTGGCTTAGGGCCAAGGAGGTCTGCTCTATTTTATAGACTTGTCTGGATTCCAATGTAATAAGAATTCATTACTCCTTCTGTCCTAAATTGAGTGCCACTTTGTTTAACACGCATTTTGTGATGGAGACAGTATAATTTATACTCCCTCCATCCCTAAAGGACTATCCTGTTTGGTTTTTCAGAAGTCAATCTAATTATTTTTAAAGTATTTATTAATGTATATTTATTTTATTTTAGATTATAAAATTTCAATATTTGTAAGAATATTGAATAAACTATCGATATAATTTTTATAACTTCGTAGTAACAAGTCTATTCTCCAAAAGAGTTGGTCAAAGTTAGATAGAATTGACCAAAATTAGTCAAAACTGGGCATGCATTTAGGGAGGGAGGGAGTAGGATTTAATTTTGATTCACCAACGGTATAAACGATTGAATTATACAAGCACCTCATTATAGTCCAGGATATTATGATTTTTTTTAGAAACTCACTTGATTCATGTAATAAATGATAAAAATTGATGTTCGACCTATATTTTGAGCTTCAATTTTTATGAATATAGTGATTTCATATGTACTTTATTTATCGACCGATTAAACGTCTTGAAATAAAGATTTATTCAATTCAGCATCAAAAATCAAAATTGATATCTCCAGAGTTTAAGATATAGTTAATATGTGATATCAAATCAATAAAATTCAATTTTATAAAACGTTAACATCAAATAATATGGTTTTTAAGCGGCTTGTGTAAAAAAATCTTTACGCCGTTGGTGCACTAAAATTTTACTCTAATTTATATGCCAGCTCCGTGTAACTGTAAGATGATTTTGGCTCTTGAAAGATTTAGTCAGGAAAGATATGCAAAGTATTTTTCGTGGCCATAGTCAAGGAATCCACTACAATTCAACTATTTTAAATTCTGACACTTGCCTTAATTTTGTGTATGTTGTCTTTCGCAGAACGAGAATGACAACGAACATATGGCTTATTGGCTTAGCAATACTTCGACGTTGTTGTTTTTACTTCAGCGGAGTACTGTTTCAACTCCAAGAAAACCTCCACCACCGACTTCGTTGTTTGGAAGGATGACCCAAGTACTGAGCTCCTTCTGGATCAGCTATCTTTAATCTTTTACTAGTTTGATATGACTGCAAGTATAAAAGTGGTGGATTGATTGACTAAAATTTCTGAGTTTATACAATCATGTTTGGCCAGTGTTCTAAAATAACTGTCAACAAGACAATGCGTGTTGTTGCGGACCAAGTGGTCATGTGGCCCAATGGTACCAACCCTCCTCCCCAAAGTGGGAGGTTGGGAGTTCGAGTCTCATGAGCGGCAAAAAGTTACAATCTTGTTGTTGCCGAGAGAGGAAAAAGAACTGTAAAATGCATGTATTGACGTGGCCAACTGCCCACTAGTATGTTTAGATTTTTTTTATTATATTTACCTAAAAATAAATAAAAAAATTAAGTCTCGAACTTCGATTTCAGGACAAAAAGAAACACAACAGTAGAGCATTGACATTCTAATTCTCTGTGCTGCTTGGGAAGTGATCACTTATCTGGAAATCGACAGTGTATAATGTATTAGTGTAGCATATTGTTAGTTCCGGTTGACTTCTAAGCAAGGTAATTAATAATTACTTTTCAGGGGTTTCGATCATCTCCTTCGTCGGCCAACCTTTCTGTGGGAGATCCTGATGTCCTTCGTCATGTGGAGGCCAAGTATCCTGCTTTGCTTTTTAAGCAGCAACTCACTGCTTATGTTGAGAAGATTTATGGTATTATTCGAGACAATACAAAGAAGGAACTGTCATCCCTAATCTCTTCTTGCATACAGGTATTTTATATTCTTCGGATATCTGGACGTTGCTAAATTTCAGGTCACCTGTTACTGGAGCATGATATGCATTTATGCGAATTTATAGTGAAATGATTAACTGATAAACTTTGAAGAAGAAGAAAAAGTGACTGCTTATGATGTGGTTTTCAGTAGTAAATTATTGTCACCCAATATGCCAACAAGGACATGCTTATTTCATAGGTTCAGATGAAATTGTCTTCTTATGCACGTGTATATTTCATTATCAAATAAGAACATATGGTAAACATAGTAGAATTTTATTAGAGTGTGACGTGATGCAGGACAAAATACCGAAATTCCCTTTATAGAGTTGCTAAAAGAACAAGAAAGGCGGTACGGAACAAAATTGGCAATTTTTGCCACCCTGCCCTGCAGTTGTTCAACTAACAAGAATTGTGACAAGAAACGTAAGTGATGATTTGTGTCACCCTCGAAAAATTCCATTAATTTACAGAAATGAGAAGAAAGGGAGGAACTACCCTTGCTTGCATTGGATTTGCATAAACACACAAAGCTCACAACTTATGCTATCAGTTCTAATTGATGATGTACATTACTGAAGCCCCCAATTCAACTAGGACTATTCTAGGTTCAACAATAAGAACTACTCTCTCTGTCTCACATGATGAGTGACACTTTCCTCCTTGGTCTGTTCCACTTGAAGAGAGACATATCCCTTTTGGTCCATCCCGCTGGACAATACTTTTTGTTTCATTTTCTTAACACATTATTTACATTTAAACTAACCAGAATATTTTACAGCCTGGAAACTTGGGAATGGGGGATATATCAGTTTGTAAAAAGGTACTATATAGAGAGGAATTTGAAGATACAAATCACGATAATTCTCCTACTCCGACGCCTTTTTTACCATAACATCGGCAACTCCATTGGTTTCCCTGTAGCAAAAAGTGAGCCATGTCTGGTGGAACTTCTTGAGCAGCTCCCGACAGTCCCGTGCTAGCGTCTGTGCTGGGCTGTCTTAATAGTATGAATAGCAACCTGAAAATTTGTTTCTATATTTATATTATGAATATAATGCGGCAATGCTAAAAGAAGGCCATCTCGGATTGCCCAAAGTTTCCTGCGTGAATGTCGGTGTTGAACCAATGTTCTTTGCATAAGCTAGGATATATTTACCTCACTGATTTCTTATAATGCCTCCATTACACGCCTGCCCCGGATTCCCTTTAGAAGCGCCGTCAGTATTAAGCTTAAATTGGGTGAAAGGAGAGGGGCTCCATTTGAGGAGGATAGTTTGTGTCTGTACGGGTGAACGGGAAATGGTGGGGTGGGTAGCAATGTGTAATCTAGCCATGGGTATGGCCTGTCTCTTGATTGACTGAGGTAGGTTTGTGCTTAAAAATTGTTGTGTTCCTAGCTATCTATATATTCCATAAGAGGAAAAGCTGAGTCGATAGATGAAGCTCGTCTTTCTTCTGAAAATCTGGGAGGCGGGTGATATAGAGGAGCAAATTGGGAGGTCAATCTGATCGCGCCAAGGAGAGAAAGCAGGGCATATATTGAGAATGTGTAGGAGAGAGTCATCAAACATTACACAAACTACACAAGGAGGAAGGAATGATGGAATGTTTGTGCAGCACACCTGCTGTGGAAAGCGAATTATGTGCTGCCACCCAAAGAAACTGTTTGACCTGGGGGATAATTTCCATAATTGCTGCCAAGGAAGATGAGGACCAGACACAGTGGATGATTTAGAAAGTAACCATGTATAGGTATCTTTAACAGAAAATTATCTTGAATGATTAGGGATCAATCTAGTATGATTTTGAATATCCGAAACAGGCCAAAGGGTTGCCTTAAGATGGAGGGGGTTGGAAGAAAGTGGCTAAGAAGGTTTAATTTCTATTGGGCCCTAGTTCTATCATAGAATTGAGCCACATGGGAGGTCTGCCATGAGAGAGGAATTGTTTTATAGCGTGAAGGGTGAGTGGGTTCCAATTATCTGACCAGAATTTTATCGTCATACCATCTCCTAATGTGCATCCTAACCCTGCTTAAATGTGGGGAGTATTTTGAGAAAAGATTTCCAATCCCAGCAGGCTGTTGACTTTGGAGCCAGCTTGCAACAAAGAAGTGGAGGGGAAATATTTCGCAGCATGAAGTTGAGACCATAGCAGTTTAGGCTGATTTAACAGTTGCCATAAATTCTTAAGCATAAAGGACTGATTAAATAAATCCAGGCGACGAATTCCTAAACCTCCGATATTCTGCTGCTGTGTAACGATATCAAAGCGAGGGTTGGAATGTTTTTTCAATGATTGGAACTATACCGAAAAAATGATGAGTTTTCTTGGTGAGAGCCGTGGGAGTACCTTTAGGGATCGCATACGATTGCATATGATACGAAGCTAAAGATCCTGCAACAGACGTGATAAGAATTTTAGGACCTGCTCCGGAAATAATCCTAGAGTACCAAGTGTGGAGACGAGAATCCATCTTTTCCGTTATACTAGTAAACTTTTGTTTTGTATTCCGGCCTGTTTGAAGTGGAATTCCTAAATTTTTGTTAGGACCACTAGCAGAGTTAATGTGAAGGGGATGTTGTGCTAGTCTGTGATTCAGGGGAGGAGTATGATTCGAGTAGATGATGGAGGATTTTTCAAGATCCAGAAGTGTTTCAAAACATGTCCAAGATTTGCTCGGAGTTTTGAATGGATTTAGCATTTGCCCAGATAAAAAGCAAGCAGTCATCAGAGTATGCTAAGATAGGAATAACAGGGCTTTGAGGATTGGCTTTGAAGACTTGGATTTGATTCTGCGAGGCTCCCGCTTAACAATACTACCTTTCCTTTTCCGTTAAGGATAACATGGGCTCATTGAAGGCTATTTCAGGAAATTAACAGCTTTCAGCCCTTCCATTAATTTGCGGATTTAATCAATGTCCCTCTTCACATGACATAGAGGGAGTAATAGACTCTCTCACACTCCCAAAGCTCCCTATATTGTATATTATCCTTATAAGCTAATGACAATAAAACTTATTTCTAAAGAAGAATACTCTGCACATAATAGCCTAATAGCAATTGTAATCCAATTCCAATAGGCTTCCTTAAACTTTTTCAAATAAGAATATTCTAGATAAAACCCTTGAAACTAGTAGACTAAAATATCGCAAAACTCTTTATGTCCTGATTAACTAATTACATTATAAACTTATGACTAACAGCAATGCATATAGTCTTATTGCAATTGCAATCCATTTCCAGTTGCTTGAACATTTTACATGAACATGTGCCTCTTCTTATGATTAAATTTCTATATAAGTTTTGATTCCAACACCATTGAAAAGTTCTATGATTCTGATCTAGTATCTTTCTTGCAATTCAGGCACCAAGAACATCAAGAGGAAATGCTTTGCAGTCATCTTCCTCACCGTCGTTTCATGGTAGTCCTCCGGCTAGTTACTGGCAGAGCATCGTCGAGAGTCTAAGTGGGCTTCTCAGTACATTTAAAGAAAACTACGTATGTGTTCTTCATGTTTTGCATGAAGGAGACTCATATTTCTATTCACAAAAATCTATGTTTGACCTTTTGTCTTCTGTCTCAGGTGCCTCCGATTCTTGTGCAGAGGATATTCAGTCAAATTTTCTCATACATAAATGTACAACTTTTTAATAGGTATTCTCGCAACTGGAAAATTGGAATTATATGGTAGCATATGGTCTCTTGAAATCTTAACCTTTCTACATGAACTATCAGCCTTCTTCTTCGTCGAGAGTGCTGCACATTCAGCAACGGGGAGTTTGTGAAAGCAGGGTTAGCTGAATTAGAACTTTGGTGTGGCCAAGCTACAGAAGAGGTACAAGTTTTCTTCTCGATGTCATACTTATTCCATGATTCGTAGATTGTTTAATTATTCTGTCCGACTTCAGTATGCAGGCTCATCTTGGGATGAACTAAAGCATGTAAGGCAAGCAGTTATATTCCTGGTATGTTTCCACTCTTTGTTAGTTACACTGGAAAGACAGTTAGATCTTCTGTACTTACTGCACTTACTTTGCATGCTTCATTATGGGCTTTTGCACTGAGGAGGAACTTGTAATGATCAAATGATTAACTCTAGCCTACAATGAAAATCAATGGTTGTACTGTACTTGGCAAGTGTTGGGATTGAAGTCATTGATTGAAAACCGTTAATAACTGGATGAATTCTGAATTCTCTTGATGGCACTATGGGCATAATCATATTGTTCCATGGGCAGCATGAATATGCTGTGATGACCATGCCCTCTGACTTCCTTAAGATAAATCATACTATCAAATCTAACTCACTTAATTAGGAATTATTGAGCTCAATTATAGTACTGCAAGCAGATTGTAAATGGTTAGGCATTCTCCCCATTGTTGGATAACCTAGTCTTTGACTTTGAAGGTTCACTAATTCAAAGCATCCAATGTCAAGATGGGAATATATATTTTTTCTTTTCTTATTCATCTTTTTCCGATCATTCTTCTATCTCTCTCTCTCTCTCTCTCTCTCTCTCTCTCTCTCTCTCTCTCTCTCTCTCTCTCTCTCTCTCTCTCTTGCTTTCATTCTCTGTGTGTGTATGTGTGGGAACTGTGGGTAATACCTGTGATCCATACTTTTTAAAAATGAGAACATGAGGAGAAAGCTTGTACCTTTGCCAGTTGCTAGTTTGTAGGCTCTTCCCGAACTGTTGTCCAGAGAAAATTCCAGCCTTTAGCTAGAGATGCAGAAAAGCCATAGAATGTATAAACAAGATCCCCGATATCTTGTCAGTGTTATTTTTTAACATTGTTATTTGAGCGTGCTTATTTTATTCCCCTCCAATAGCGAAATTTTTCTAATTATTGGTTAACCTAGCTGGGAAACTTTTGTCTGCTTTATTTCTCTGCATAATGGAAAATCTGGTTAGTGGTTAATTGAGCTGGGAAATAATTGGTTAACGTTTTCGCGTTGGCTTATTCGTTCATTATCTGGATGTCTGGAAGTAGATTCCCAGACACACATATCCAAGTGCCTTGCTCCAACTTATAACAGTAAAAACTCTTGAAATGATTAAGCGGTCCTTTTATCTGTAAGCTTATCCTCTTTGAGCTGTACATACCACAGACATTAAGTGTATTTTTAACTAGGATAGGGGAAAACAGGTATCAGGTATTTGTTGCTTCCAATCTCTTCAGAGGTTTGTTTTCTCTTTATTCCTTCTCCGTTTCCTTCTTTTGTTGTTTTCTTTTTTCTAAATGCTATTCTGTGCCAATAATTTCTTAGTTCAAATCCGAATATTCTAGTCTTTTTCTGTGTGGATGACTTCCTTGTATATTTTTCTTAGAGTGGAAATTTGATTTGTGTCATTCTCTGTGCTGTCTACTGATGACATTTAACGAAGATTGGAGATCAGTTATTGTTGTAATGACATCTGTGTAAGTATTATTAACTCGTATGAGTTTTTATGCAGGTTATTCACCAGAAGTCTAGGATTTCTTATGACGATCTTACCAATGACCTCTGCCCTGTAAGTCTTTCTGTGTGCACTCTCCCGGGGTTTTAATATGACTGTAGGTATACATTTTAGTTAACAACTTGGGGAAGGGAGGTGTTGCACCTAAGGCAACTAACTAAATCCCGAATCACTTGGAATTTATTGTAAAAGAAATAATGGGTTCAGATAAGGGCAAACCTCTGCACAATGGTATCGTTGTTCTGTTATGAACTAGTGGTCGTTTAGATTTTTAAAAATGTCTCTCTGCGGTCACGGTTAAGAAAGCACATATTAGATCCTTTCAGGGCTCCGCAATGGTGGGAGCCTCTTTGACTGAGCCCGACCTTAAATTAGTGGATTCAGCTGCGTTATTTTATTATACCTGATGCAAGCCCATATTTGGATAAAACATGCATTGGTTGAATTTGGATGCTGACTCGTTGTTGGTCATACTTGCGATACATGCAAGAGTAACTGAACTTGTCACTACCTTGTTAGCTCTTACATAGTGTCCACGACATGTCGGAGAAAAACATGTCTCTCTGGTCCTGCTCGTTTACGTAGTCCTAAATGATGCTTGCTGTTTCAGGTTCTGAGTATTCAACAACTTTACAGAATATGTACCCTCTACTGTGATGACAACTACAATACTCCGAGCGTTGACCCAGAAGTAAGTTGGAAATGCCTTAAATGTTTTAAGAATCCTCTTCACCATTAATTACATGTTTTCTATGGCTTTATCGGTTTTTGATTATCTTTTTGGTAAAACACTTATTCATGTTGCTGACTCTGGTAACTGGGACAAAGGCAGAGTTAAAAATGAGTATTCTTTTTAATCATCCGGTTTGTTCAGGTTATCGCCAGCATGAAAGTATTGATGACAGACGATGCTAGTGATGCTGATAGCAGTTCGTTTTTGCTGGATGACAATTCCAGGTATTCTTAAAAAATAAAATGAAATAGTTTTAGCAATAATGATCTGCAGGAATTCTTGGCAAAGTTACTTTAAGATGCTTCACTAATTGGCATCTAATTGCAGCATCCCATTCTCGGTTGATGAAATAAGCGGTTCTCTTAACGAAAAGGAATTTTCAGACGTACAACCTGCTTCAGAACTCCTTGAAAATCCGGCCTTCCAATTTTTAAAAGAGTAAGATCCTGGTTGTTTCAGCATGGAATAACTACTTTGGCACCTCCTCAGTCATTGGTAATCAGACATGATATCGTATCTCTTGTCTGGCTCTCCACAATGTAAATCCACCCGCAATTTTCTCCTCTTTAGATCTAGGTTTGCTCTTGTCACTGCAAAATCCACCGTCCCAGTGTAAATTATTCGTTAGGTTAGTTTTGTAAAGTGCATAGGCGTCTCATATAGATAGAGGGGGCAGGGATGGATTTTTATCTATAGTATATTCTTTATTCAGACGAGTAATCTTTATAGTGAGAATCAAAAACTAAAATTATTCTTCAATGTAGTGCGGTAGGAGGAGCTGATTTAGCCCTCTGGTATCATTTTGTTGAAAGGAAACTGTCTTGGCCAATAGTATAAAAATGTCCGTTGATGGTTCTATCTTTCGTTTTGTGTTGATTCTGTTTCTGTTCCATTTGGTAGTAATAAAATGTACTCTAGAGATTGTATGCATTATGCTTCTTTTCTTATGTACGCAAACTCTATATATCAGATTTCTCTTCATGCAGTCTGTCTACTGCCCTCGCACGAAAGATAAACTGTTCGGTGTATTCACTGTGCTGATCAACATTACTTACTAACTAAACCATTCATTTTCTTTTCTCTGATTTTTGCTATTTGATAGAAGGGAGATGGTAATTAGGCTGCTGGTAGTACAACCAGGTTCTCATTACCTGTCCTTTTTTTATTTTTTAATGGGATAATTGCTTTTTAGGCCTCAATGTTTGACCACTTTGGCATTTTGGGCCCCCAAGTTCCAAAATTGGTGATTTGGGCCTTGATGTTGAAAAATTGCAGCAAATCAGGCCTTTTTGCAGCAAACCAGGCCCCAATTTTTGATCACTTTGGCACTTTGGGCCCCCAGGTTCCGTCATTTTTGGACGTTTTCCGTCCAAAAAGGCCTGGTTTACTG
>JAOTQG010123500.1:0-10461 GCA_025631175.1 Iris virginica | reverse complement strand
CATAAATGTATTTTTTTAATAAATATGAAATTAAATATATTATTAAAATTAATATGTAAAAAGTATTTAAGTAAAATTAATTAAAAGATTTTTACAAATTAAAGTATAAAAAGAATGTTAATAAAATACACAACTAGAAATTGTGTTTTTAATTGACACAAAAGAAAAAGAAAAAAAAAACAAACAAAAAAGAGCTCCTACACTTTATTGTCAACAAAAGAAAAAGAAAAAAAATTGTAAAAACTGGCTCTCCAAATGACTCCCAACTGTGGCGAGCATTTTGGAGAGCAGCTTGCTTTGTTGGTATTTGGACAGCTAGTTATAGAGCCCATTGAAACGAAAAAAAAACTCTTCAAATTTGAAGATCTGACACAAAGAGTGTATTTAGAGAGCTCATTGTGAGTGCTATAACCCCATACCTCTAACCAAACTACTCCCTATAGTATTAGTATATAAAGCGTTATAACTATATAAAATAAGGGTGTCCAACCATCACCGCTCAAAAAAGGACATTACTATTTATTCTTTTTTTAAAAAAAATTTAATTCATCGATTCAAATTATTTGTAAAGTTTAAATTGATTAATTAATTATAGTATGTTTTTTTTAGAAAGAAATAATATGATATTTTTTTAAGTAAAAATAATAATTCGCAACTATTTTTTTATAATTATACCTTATATAAATAATAATTACCTTTTTCCCAATAACACTACAGAAAAAAATATCGATAAAGCATATTTATTTTAACTCTTTCAAACACCCGACATTTGTTTTTCTTTTTGTGCTTTCCATGTTATAGCAACAAAATCTGAGCTTGGATTATTAATTTGTTTACATGCTTTTATATCATCTAGTTCTTTTATTTTGTAAAATTTATTAATTTTTGTAATTTTTTATTGCACTCGCAATCTGCCTTTTTTATCTTTTAACTTACCATTCAATAGGTACAAGTAACTCACGTTTTTATGTATCACAAGCAATATTCGCAGCCTCTCATCCGTTCCTTTTTTTAGAACAACACATTTGAGTTTTTATAATAGCATCATTGTTTACCTTTTCAAGTCAGCCACATTTATAAATCGGCAGCTATGAGTCTGTGACCCGTTTATTTCAAACACTACCACAATTCCCTCCTTTTTTTTTAACTGTAAAAACATCGACAACTTAATTTGTGACATGAGTTTTCAAATGAATAAAGCAAAGCATATTGCAGCTAAATCAAAAATGTATTCTTTGTAGGGAGTCCAAACTCATTCAAAATCACCTGGGAAGCCCTACATTACTATTTCAATACATATAGGACTTGCACGGAAATAAAAATAGAGTAACCATTACGGTTTCCATGCAAAAACATTGTTCGGATGATTGAAAACAAAATGCTAGACAACAGAAGACGGTTGATGACTACTACTCTCTTATGAAGCAGAATGGCTCTACTCTCTTCTGAAACAGCGAACTCAAAATGAAACAAAAAATTAATGTGTTATCATTCATGAGAGCCTAGTATACATTTGGTTACGATGAAAAAAAAATGGCTACAGGTGCTACAATAGCGTTAAAAGCTCAGCTATTAGAGACCCACGAGAGGAAGATTAATCTCTCATGTCATGGAGGATGTCAGATTCAACACGCACATCCACCCCGTTGATCAGATTCTGATACAACTTCAGGTATGCCCTGAAAGTATCTGCAAAATCAAAAGGAAGAGGCCTTCAATTTTTATTTTATTTAGATGCAGGAAAGGTCCTTTGATCTTTGCTTATCTCAAGGAAATAGGAATATAGAAAGAACAAATCAAAAGGCATAACAACATATTAAAGTAATAAAACATCAGCACAAGAAAACTAATAAAACCATCAGTGCATAAAATACACTCCACCCAATATATTACAAGTTCCTATATTTGAAGTACATTTGCTGATAACAAGTGTAATTAAATTGACCAAACAAAGTCAATAGTGAACTCTCTACATGGTAAGAAGGGGGTATACCATATACATCAGTTGACTAAATCTACATATCTATTTAACTACAAAGATTGTTACTCGTAGTATTATCAATTTAGGCTTTTAGTGATTGAAATTTTATCACCAAACATCCATACTATTCAGACAACTCATTTCACAATAGGCCAAATCACAAAATAATGTCTAATGTTAACATAAGTTAGGGAAGCCCAGCATCAAAGCAAGTGCGGAAATTTATTGAAAGGAGGAAAGCAGCTCCTTACATCATATCATTCACATGTCACCGATTCACTTGTCCACACAGCACGATGTGAAATGGGAAAGAGGGGCTGGGTAAGAATTATATTTTCCGCACATAAAAGAGGAAGTAACTCGATAGCTTCAATTCATATACTCCTATCTATTAGTGCCTCCATCCCAAAATGAGTGCCCAATTTCCTTAATCAAAATTTGGATATTTTTAAAGTTCCTTCTGTTAACTCCAAAGCACCATTCTAAAATTTCTCATAATTTAAAGTTTCTTAATACTCTTTCCCCTCCCTTTTATACTTTAGGAATCTTTGACTCAGAGTAACTCTTAATTTCTAAGAAAATTATATCGTCCTTATCTTAACATCAATGTACTGGCCTCAGTTTAATGCCAAAAAGACGCTAACACATGCGGACACCACAGAATGACCAAAGCAAATGGAGATGCACCATCCAATATTCTCCCGACCAGGGCAAAACTAGAATGTTAACTGCCTGAATGACATTGGTGTGGTTATGGGTGAGGGTGTGGTGAGAGTATGGCAGTTGGAAACGTACATTTAGTATGAAATCTTACAATTTTAGCTGGTTGGACACCCCCATCTAAATTTATATGCAATCTGCATTGAAGCGTAAAATCACACGTTTAAATTGCAAAAAGCAGTTCACATATTAGATATCACTCCACTGTCCAACCATCGAATTACTTTTATCCCAAATTTTAACAATTAAAAGTCCAGCATATATTGTATTTACTGATTATCCAAGAGTATTTCCTGATGATGTGTTTGGTTGGGATGAAAAATGGTGGGGTGGAAAAGGGGAGGGGAAATGGGAGGGATGCATTAACACCCCCTTGTTTGGTAGGAGGGAAATCGAAAGGAAGGAAAAGAGGGAGGAAACAGAAACTCTCACTACTAAAAAAAAGAACTCCCCCTCCAAATTGGGGTGAAAATAAAAGGGAAAAGTGAAAGCAATTTTCTAAAGCTTTCAAAGTCAGCTTTATCCTTGAGTTGCATTTCCAAAACAATACTACTAAACATTTAAGGGGTATAATAATAAAATACATTTTTCGAACATTTTTTTTCCTCACTCCCTTTCATACCAAATAAGTCCAAATGAAACATCTCTATTTTCCTCTTGCTCAAACAAACAAGAGGGAGAAGTTCTTTCCACGCCCCGGGGGTAGAAAGTTGAGCACTACTACTTCACACCCCTCCAATTTTCCACTCCTCCACGCAAACAGACCATAAGAAATCCAAAAAGGTTTTCCATTACTAGCATCATTTCCTTACAAAATTTCAACAACTTTACGTTTCAATATATATCACAGCAAGCTAACCACAACGACAATAACAACAACAAAGCCTTAATCTCACTTCCTGGCTAAATCATTAAGGGGCCTACGTTGTACATGACCATATCATCTTAGGCGGTTCTTTCTCATTTTCTCTACTATAGGGGCTACTTTTATCGCTCATTGTATTTGTTCATTCCGAATCCTTGTCTTTTCTAGTTTTACCGTACGCATTCCGCTACACTCATCTTGTTAATATGTTCCTTTTTAGTAGCCTGAAACTCGGTTCCGCACAGTAGTGCAGCCTAACAGTTGTCCTATAAAAATTTGCTTAGTTTTACTGGTATACGCCGATCACATAACACCCGAGATGCACTCTTTCATTTCATCCAACCCGATTTATTCGATGAATGACATCCTCTTCAATAATTCCATCTTGATTAATGATTGGTCCTATGTACCGAAATATTTCTTTTTGAGGTGTTTCTTCTCCATCCAACTCAAGTTTCACTTAAATAATACGCCTCTTACCATTAAAGTTGCAAGCCATATACTCTATGTTGCTCGTATTTATTTTAAACCCTTTTACTTCCAAAGCTTCTCTTCATTTTTCTAAATTATATTCATCAAGCAAGCTATCCGATCATGCTATATTCAGCCAGATAATAAATAGTACAGTAGTAAATGTTGCACACCTAGCTGCATGTGCATAATTTTTTTATCTAGTTATTCTCAATCCATAGTTTAATTTTAGTGTTAATTTTAATTTATTTAAGATATATAAATACTTAAGTGATCTATGGTGACTTGACATTGGATCGCGGAATGGCAAAAAATGATTCATGCAGCTGACCCCAAAGTGATTCGGATTAAGTCTTTGTGTTGTTGTTTACTTGAGGGTGGATTACAAAGTAGACCGTGGGTAGTTTTCAAGGGAATGAAGAGGTATAGAGGTAAATATTCGATAGGCTCAAAGGTAACATTGGTAGATGCAAAAATGTGTGACGGGGCTTCAAATTGACCCCTCCTTTAAAATAGTGCAAAAATGCGTGAAAGGGCTTCAAATTGACCCCTCCTTTATAATAGTACTACCTCCGTTGCTCCGCCCCAAAATGAGTCAAAAAATTGCTCTTGATCGGTAACCATTTTTGACACGCATTTTGGGACGGAGGGACTAGGGAGTAATAGATTACTCGTGCCAGATGATGGTTAACATGATTCCAAGTGCTAACAAGATGATAATTAAAGTAGTGATATAATTTCCAATCGGACTCCTCAAACACTTACATATCCTGCTCATGCTCATTCGCCAAAGCAGTTTTGGCAATACAAAGGAAAGCAGCATCCACATTGTAGTCTTCCTTTGCAGAAGTCTCGTAGTAAGGAATATTTCCCTTTGAAGCACACCAGTCTTTAGCCTTCTTCTCAGAAACCTGAAACCAAACATAATTATAAAAAATTTAAGAAACATTTTACTACGGACATTATCAAAAAAAAAACATTGAAACCTTACCACTCGGCTATTGCCGCCATCTATGTCAATCTTGTTTCCAAGCAATATAAATGGAAACGTCTTCGCATCTGGTGGGTTTGCCTGCAATAGATGAAATCCATTAAAACGATGCAGTGATATATTTAGTTTTGAAACTTGTTTGATGACAAGAAATAGCATGAAGATGTAGAAAACAATACAAGTATAAATACCCCCAGCAGCCCACTAGAAAAACCTCTACTTGAGTGTTAAAACATTCTAAAAGATATATTACTACCTTTCAAAATACTTTTTGGGAAATATGGTAATTGCATATTTGATGCAAAAGGTGAGAAGTTAGAATATTGGAGCCTGTAAGATTACTGATCAAGACTCTTTAAGAGCGACTGTTTCTAGGGAAAGGGAGAATACTATTTTTTCTATAGCTAGGCAAAGGGCAGTATAAATCCTCAAGATACTAACACTCTGAGATAATATTGAACCTCGTTGTCATCGAATATTAACTAATAGCTGAACACTTTAAGCAAACCCATCATCTTCTCAAAACCCAATGTCAGCTGGTAACGATGAAGTACTTCATATTTTCAGCACATAAAGCATGCATGAATTAGTCAAGTCTCCATAACCAATCTTTAGTGACCCTCAAATTCTGGCTAAGAGAATATCATTACACACTTCACATTGTGGAGAAATAAGAAAATGAAGGAATGAGGCAAACTTCCTAACAAAAGCATTGATTCGCCTTCATTCAAACTTTTACTATTTTCATATAATTGAGTTTGATAGGTTTAATGAGCATAACAAGAGACTTACAGAGAGATGCATGATGGTCAGTGAATCGAGTAAAACTGACAGATGTAGGTGGAACTAGCTGATCCGTGTATATATTTTCAGAAAGAAAGGAAAAAAAACTTTCAAAATAATAACGATGTTTTAAAAATAGAGCTCCTTTCATGAGCGACTGATCACAGAAAGAAGTCAGAGCTCATTACATCAAAAATGTCTTGTCATATGCAGCTGTCTATTAAAAGCATCCCCAGCACGCCGAATCCTTTAGAAGGTGGCAACATTGCTAATTGCTGGGGAAATCAAAGATATAGCACAGGAGTAAATATGTAACTATATTAGTATGAAATATTCAATTTATGGTTTGTTTCGCACTAAATGAAGAAAACAAAGGAATAAATGCGTAAATTCTCGTATGAGAATCTCTCGACTTTTGAAACGTGAAAACCTTTACAACTTGTGGGTAAAATTTTCCAAAGAAAATCATCAAGTAAAAAGCCAGTGTACCTCAATCTTGCAGAAAACTGAAATGGAATAATTAACAATAAATGACAACACAGTAATTAACCTTCCAAAAAAAAATATCTCCTATTTTCACCCCATATGGTTTAAAATAAGGCAAAAGAGGCTGCATCTTTTGCATCTGATGACTGCTACTCCCCCTCCTCCAAAAAAAATAAAATTCAATTGGAATCCCCTATTGACTGACCACAGTTTTGAGAAAACATTTTACTCCTTTTAAACATCATTTTATTGGTTCCAAAACCAATGGGACACAATTCTTTTTCTTTCTCATAATAGCCCCAACTCCAAGTTCTTCTTAAGTTGGGTCAAATCAATGACTTTCATTTTCTAAAACAAACAGGGAAACCAAAAAGAGAACTTGAAAGGGCAATAAATGGCAAAACAATAATTAACCATCCACAAAATGTCTCCTATTTTCACCCCATATGGTTCAAAATAAGGCAAAAGGGGCTGCATCTTTTGCATCTGATGGCTGCTACTCCCCCTACCCCAAAAAAAATTAAATTTTGATTGGAGTCCCCTATGGACTGACCATCGTTTTGAAAAAATATTTGACTTCTTTTAAACATCATTTTAGTGGTTCCAAACCAATGGGACTCATTCCATTTTCTATCCCATAATAACCCCAACTCCAATTCTTCTTAAGTAGGGTCAAATCAATGAATGACTTCCATTTTCTTTCTCAAACTTAAATGCCAAATACAAAGAGGGAAACAAAAAAAATAACTTGAAAGGGTACTCTCTGTGGGCCATCCCAAAATGAAATAATTCTGGGAGGACAGAGAATCTACCTATGAAGCAGGGATTAGAATACAACATATTATTGGAAGGGGACCGGTTAATATTTAAACCTCGTGTAACTGGCACCTAGGCTCAGTGGAATTGACTTAGTTGTAGCAGGCTAGTAGCTACTAGCTAGAGATATTTTGGGAAAGTTCAGATCGGAAAGTCCAAGCCCACTGGTTCACCAAGGACATTCACATCAACCAGATTACCATCTAAATATTAAAGACCAGTAAGAAAGGTCTGTTCTGATGAAAGATATCGTACTTCACTAGTCATAGTGTATGCTAACAATGTACTACCGGAAATCTTTAGCCAGATATAGAATACTCAAAGTAGTAAAACCTTCTATTTCATGATGCATATCGGCTTTAAGCGTCTACTCATTTATAAGAACTCAAAACTACCTTACTTATCCCGAATACTGTGACTATGAATCTTTCATAAGATTTCACAAGTAAACCAACAACTTTCCCATACTCCAATTTATTGAGCAGTTCTGACTTTCTGCATGTACTGCTTCCGCATGCTACAGACACCCTACATAGGTGGATATGTACATGGGTTTGTATATACATGTATGAATATACATGTGAACATACCAGTATATATATATATATATATATATTCCATTTTACTCCTTATATGCCTTTTGACTTCTGGAGCTTCTCTCCCTTTTTTCTTTGGTGATCATTGACCCAGTCATCATCTGATGGTCATTGTTTTATTAGAACGAACAAAGCCATGGCCCATGTGCAAGTTATACATAATCGTATATGCACTACAATCCGAATACTGATAATGATAAGCCTGAACTAAAATCCCGTTATGAGCACATGCTCTTAGAACCATTTCCAGAAGAAATCAAAAAGAGCTTGATCCATATCCAGCAGTAACTATTTTGGATCTTATCCAAGTGGACCAAGTCTGTTTTAAAGTAAGGAGTAACAGAGTTTATATCCAAAGTTCAAGAGAAGGGCACATGAAGCACCTGAAGTTACTAGATTTAATGTGGAAACAGCAGTCCATATGGCGTGGAAACAACAGATGGAAACAGTATATATTGTGTGCACTAGATATTTTATATGAGAAAGTTACTTAGTTCACATAAATGCAGGTAATACTGAGCACCTCAGGCATGAAAACAGCATACACAGACGCTACATATTATTAACCTATATAAAAGAACCAATAGCAATCAAGAAAAAAAATCCCCAAATGGCAATCCTGATTGACTTAACATACTGGTGACCAGGCAGCAAAAAACTTTTGAATTCTTACAACTTTGCAAACTTTGTATACTTCTCCCCTAATATGTGGCCATTGATTGAGGTGTCCAAGTATTCTTGTCAAAAACTGCAATGTAGCTTTCCACACATGTACTACTGATAAACCCTACTGTTTTCATTTCAATCTGAAGCAATGTAAAAACAAATCATAGATCTTACAACAACATGCTGCATTCTCTGACGAGACTGGCCAGAGAGTAATAAGCACAAACTAAGCAGGGTAGACAATGATTTGAATACGGTATGTGGTATGCACTTAGTTGACAACATACCTGTCTGAGAAATTCTTCATGCCAGTTGTCAAGGGAATCAAAAGATCTCATCACATTTACATCATACACTAAAACACAGCAATCTGCTCCTCTATAAAATGCAACACCAAGACTCTGAAACCTCTCCTGACCAGCTGTATCCCATATCTATAAATTACAGTTGTATATTCACTTAGCAAACACATTAATTTTATAGTTTGCAATAAAATCATGTATAGAATTAGTAAACTTCACTGAGAAGGAAAACAACTAACTTGCAAGGTGACAAGCCTGTCATCGATTTGCAATTCTTTTGTTACAAAATCGGCCCCGATTGTAGCTTTATATTGCTGACTGAATTTATTATGCACATATCTTTGTAACAGTTGAAGGTAAAACTTAAGTACATATTGAAGTACTGAAGAAACCATAAAACCTAACAAACAATTTCAGTTCCTCTCAAGGTCAAAGTTACCCTCAGAGGAAACTATAAGAACATCATTGTTTCTTATATTCAACTCTCGCCTGCTTCATGTAGAGTCCAGTTTTGACTTATTCAGCTCAGCTTGATCTTGAGTGAAAGTTTATATAATTTTTACTCGTCTCTATAGAATTCTAAATACTTCAATTCATAGAGATACTAATGATTACCATTACATAACTATAAATAGACTAAATGTATGCTGCATAATTATAATACTGATGCATGTAGACTTTTAACTATACAAACTGGACGGAGTATTTCAAATACATACATATACCTGCATATGTTTATATGTGTATATATATATATATATGTGTGTGTGTGTGTGTGTAAGGGATAAGAAGTTTATACATAAGCCATATTACAAGTTCACTTTGAAATGAATGAGAGGCTCTCAAGTGGAACATACCAAAAGAGAGTGTAACTAAAGTAAAATGGAGCCCGCAGATTACTAATAGACATTCAAAAATGTCAATTTTTTTGATAAGATATACAATGTGAACATGTACAAGTGATGGTAATCAAGATAATGCATTAACTCATTATCCGCAAAAGAAATCACCAAAATAAACTGTACTCTATCCGTACCAAAAAAAAAAAAAAGGTTTTACCGTCACTTCTTTTTTGTATGATGATGTTCCATAAAAGCCGTCTCATTTTCCGTAAAAGGCTAAAACTTGAATGTAATTTATAAAATGTAAGCATATAAATGTATGTCCGTATAAAGGCAGACTTCTTTTTTCGGGCATGGCGGGATTATAAATAAGTAACCAGACTAGCTCGACAAATTAGAGGTAAAAACTGAGAGATCGATAGCAGAATCAAAAATTTGAACCAAATCAACAATAAAAAAATATAACTCTAAAATGTACAGAAAACAACAAAAAGAAAATCAGAACAGAGATCTAAAAAGCGACATCAAGGATACTGATTCATCAATGACGTCTTGCCAACCCTGACAATTACAAACAAGAAATAAAAATAATACGGATCAATGCGAGGAATGAGCTAATCATGAAACAAGAATTAAACCCTAGAACAGAGAAAAATGAGCTAATCATAAATCATTACCCACTGTCGCCGAGGACGATGACCTTGAGCAAGGTTCGTCGACGGAATGACATGGCGAGCTAGTTGACCGTGAGTGAGCCTCTCTATTTTTCACTCGTGCGATTCGAATCGCAGGAGAGAGTGAGTGAGCGAGTGTGTGTGTGTCACTGTGTGTGAGAGAGAGAGAGAGAGTGGGAGTTTGTAGAGAGAGAAGGGAATTAGAAAAAAGGGGCGCCAATTTCGATCTTTTCCATCCCTGCTTTCAGTCCAAAAACTGAATATTATT
>JAOTQG010123489.1:0-10462 GCA_025631175.1 Iris virginica | reverse complement strand
TTTTTATTATTGAAAATCTCTACTCTATGAATTTGTTCTATTACATATTAAAATTTGAGAATTACATAAATTCTTTTCAAAAATCGAAAGTTTATAAAAACCGAACCGAAAAATATAAAACCGAAGAATCAACTTTTCATATTTTTGGGTTAAATTCGGTTTTGAAAAATGACAAAACCGCACTATTGGTTTGATTATGATTTTGATAAAAAATGACCAAAATCGAACCAAACCGAACCATGATCACCCCGCTCAATATTTCTATCAAAATAAAAATAAAAAATAAAATCGCCCTATAAAGCGCCAAAAGTTGCTGTGTCTACCGTTTCTATTCTATCCTGGCTTCAGATCTGATCCGTAGAACACAGGTCAGAAATTCTTCCCCTCCATCCCTCTCCCTCTCTCTCTCTCTCTCTCGTTCCAACATTTCATCTACCACTTGTACTCGTTGATACTGCTCTCAAATTTCAATTTTTCATCTTTAAGCATGTGTAAAGATACATATATTCTACTGACTTATACTTCTTTCATGCTGATGTTTTCTCTGTTCTGTTTGGCACCCGTTCAAAGAATGATCGAGATCGAGCATGTTGTGCTTAATTGTTATGTCTAATTGCGTTTATTGATGATCACATTTGCCAGTCATTGTCTTTTACAGCGTTTCTAAAAGCTCAATGCTATATAGCACAAAAGTGGTACACAATTTTGGATTATAATGTGTCAATCACACATTAATTGTGTGATTTGAGTTATCAAGCATTTAATGATAGAACCCACAATTTCAAATCACACAACCAATGTGTGATTGTTACGTCATTTATGTACGACTTAACTCTCAATCTACGACTTCTAGTGGAGTAGTAATAGGATCCCAAGTTTTTGGCCAAGCTACTTTCAAATGAGACAACAATGTCCCAAGCACCTCAATGCCGGGGGGACCCCCACAGCCTCATTGTTTAACCATAAGATTTGAATGCTTGAATTGGCTAATGAAGGATGCAAAGACCCGATTTATTGTTTGAAAGGTAATTGTATTGTAAATTTGGAAGCGATGCAAATACATTGGGTATGTTTCCTGATAGACGATTGCCATGAAAATTGAGGTTTCAGAGGGACGAAAGTTGGCTTAAATTTTTGGGTAATAATCTCGAGGATTTGTTGCTAAGGTTTATAGAAGTAATGAGGCCCTATAAATTGCAAGAGACGCTTGCTTGCTTGTCCACCCGGATGAAGTGGTTCGGAGGTTGTTGGCGAGGTTGGTTATCACCAAGGCCTATGTTGCGAACACATGGTGTTTTGAGACGATTGAGATTATTAGGAGAAATAACAAACAATAGTCCGCATTGTGGTTATTGACGGTGAAATTGCAAAGTGAACAATGCATTATCAATAACTTCGCAGTTGTTATCATTGCCAATAACCATAATACGGGCAATTGTTTGTTGTTTCTCCTCATAATCTCAGTCGCCTCTCAACTCCATGTGTTTGCAACACATAATGATGTATTGGTAATAACCAACCTCAACAACCTCCGACCCACTCCATCGGGGTGGACATGCTCAAAACAATGTGAATGGGCTGGTATATTTTGCAGTCTACCGGGCCTGCTCTCTTCTATAAGCCTTAATAGCAAATCACACTTGGGAACATTAGAATTTAAGCCAACTTTTGTTCCCCAGAAACCTAGACTTTCATGGCAATGTCTATCCGAAAACATAGCAGATGCATTTGGATCACTTCCAAATTTACATCACATTTTCCTTTCAAAAAACAACTTCACTAGGCCTCGATGGTCAATTCAAGCGTTAGACTTTATTGGTAAACTATCAGGCTCGGGGGCTTTTGGGTGGCATTGAGGTGCTTGGGACAATGTATCATTTGAAAGTAGTTTGGTTGCATTCAAATCAGTTTTCAGGTTCTTCATTGAAATTTATATCAATGTACTAGGCAACACATCAATTGATATGGCTAGACATTAATGGGTACACATCGCATGACTATGAACTGACTCAATGAGTAATGTTTGGGGTGCCAGGATCATGTCTCAAATACATCTTCCACTCACTTATCAGTTATCACATAGATTGTGATGATAAAGTAGGCAAAGAAAAAGAAGAAATGCGGTCATTTTGGCTAGTAATGGGCATCCCAAGACGCAACATTATATTCGGCCTATGTGCAGTAAGTACATGTGATTGGTTAGACATCACACTCTTAACTTTTATTCGCATGCATTACCATGTAGGTTGAGATGGAAAGCCGGGATAGTATTGAAAAGCATTATTTTCATTAGGGTGTGAAGTAGATATGAGTTTTAGTTTCCTACCTTCACATATTTATGTGCACTACTTCTGTTCAGTAGCTAAATTCTAGACCCGTTACTTTAAATTAAAGCAAAAGTTACAGTGAGTGCCTTCCCCCTCCCCTCCCACTTAATTACAGCATCCCCGTGGCTTCAAAATATTCGCTGAAATTTTGTACATCCTTCAAGGTGTTGAACTTATCTTTGTTTCTTTCGTTATTTGCTGCCAACTTGATCAAGGTCTATTGGTTCTTTAAAGCTTGAAATCAGAGATCATGGGTCGTGGAGTCAGCAGTGGCGGAGGACAGAGTTCTCTCGACTACCTTTTTGGTAGTGGTGAGGCCCCAAAGACCGTCAGCGTCTCCTCAAGCAATGTAGAATCTCCTTCCAGCAAGGTAGGGGTTGTTAGAAATGAGCCTCCTCCAAAGCCTACTGCTGCTGCATCCCCAGCAGATATCATCAAGCAGATTCCTGCCGGCATCCATGGTAACAAGGCAAACAACTATTACCGAGCTGATGGTCAGAATACTGGCAACTTCCTCACGGTATGATTTTACTTGAAGTCTGTTGTACCAGTGTGACGTGTAGCAAATGACATTATATGGAATAACTGCCATCTATTAATACCATTCACCATAGATATTAAGCATCATGTATCTCCGAGAATAGATTGTTTGGGGGTTTACTAGATTTTGTCGAGGCTAATCTTGAAGGCGAGCACTAAAGCTTACTTATCTAGATTTCTATTCAGTATAATCAGGCTTGAGGATGATTGCCTCCCCGATACGTAACATGGAACATCAGTTATGTTGTTGAATGTTGACTTTTCATGCCATCAAAAGAAGGCGTAAATGAAAAAGAAATTATATGGATTTGTTTGCAACCAAGAGTAGATGATTTTGAATGCTGCAATCACTACATCCTCTTCTCATCTTGTAAAATGGTATCATGTTGTTTTCTTCAGCATTGCAAAACATCCCTACTGTTATGGTATGTAGGCCATATCACGTATCCTTTCACGAATCACTTGATGTTGCTGTATATCTTAGCAGTTGTATTTTTGAATGTAGAGTGCTAACTAACATACAATTTTCCAAACATATGGTCCAACTGTATTCATCTAGCTTGTGGGTTATTAGTGTTTGGCTGTTTGCGTCGAACAAGAGCACACCTTCGTTCGTTTAGTGTTCATTTTGTTTATGGCCTTAGAGAAGGGTTTGTTTATTTTTCCACGCATGGCCCTAGAACTGGAGGTGAGTACTAGATTTTGTCACTAATTTCTTCGTTGATGTTTAGAAGGTATACCTCAGACATCTATTTGCTGACACCTGTAGTCTTAACCAACTTTAGGAGAAGATTGTTGGAACTGCATGAGCTATTTCACAATGTCATACCCTGTGCATAAGTAAACATTAGTGTTAAACTTGTCAACTCTTTTCTAGTGGCTGTTAGGATCCGAGTCTCTTATATTATTCTGATTCATCTAGCTGGTTAGCCTTTGCAAAATATTTCTTCTATTCAGTTTCACAATATTCTTTTGTCTGCAGGATCGACCTTCAACAAAGGTCCATGCAGCTCCAGGTGGTGGGTCTTCCTTGGGTTACCTCTTTGGTGGTGGCAGCAACTAATGCCTTCGGTTCAAAGCACAATAGTGTTGTTTACTGTCAACCTTGGTCTCAAATATGGTTGGAACAGACGGTCAGGCATTTCTGTTTCTTTAGTCACTGCAGACAATGTGAAATGTAATATAATCTCTCAATTTTCAAAAGTGGCAGTTAAGGATACGGTGTCCGAGTTTAACGTCCATTACATCCTAGCGTATTTCCTGGGTCCGGAGTTTTCCCATCTATCATGGCACGATATGGTTGATTTCATTTCATTTATTCGCAGACTTCAACTCAGCAGCCAGCCACAAACTCTCTTTGTTCATAATCTCAGCGAGCTTCAAGTTAAAAATTGATTCTGCAAGTTGAGTTTGGTATAGCTTCTGCTGATGTTGGAATTGATTCTCCAAAGATTAGTTTTTGTCTGGGAAGCGATTATTTTTTTCCGAAATTAATTTAGTTATTCAGAAATGTTTGGCTAACACATGCTTTATATGGATAAAAGCACATATCAAATATAAGTTGATCGATGAAGGTTATTAATGGTAAAAACAAGAGCAGTTAACTTTTTACTTTTTGCGCAACATTAACGCACAACATGTATTTGATTTCAGAAAAGGAATATATTTCAGACAAAAGCTGCATCATTCTTTACTTGGAACTCAGACTCATCTTACGTACAATCTTTTCGTCGACAAGCTCACACATCACCTTGTACCTCAAAATACCAAAAACTTCCGGAGAAGACATTACAAAATATTGAGCAGATTCTGGTGGAAGCAGATAAACACCCCACACTCATCTTTTTGTTTCACATTTGCTCAGCTTCGTCTTTCATGCTAGCTCAAGACTCATATGATTACCAAAAATTGCAATATTTCTTGTTTGAACAGGAGAAACTGAACTTTATGAGATGCATCATAGGATGCCATTGACATTTAGGGCCAATAAGAAGAGATGAGACACATCTCATTTGAATAATTGCCAACACATTCCCAAAAGAGCAGGGAAATATAAGAAAAGGAAAGGTCTAACACTAGTTCAAATCTTTGGTAACTTGCGATATCCAGGAACCACAGAGATCAAAACCTTTGCTATATATCCAACTAGTGGTCAATGGCAAAATTTCAATGAAATTAGATCTTAATTTGATCTCAATATATCTTACTTTCCATCAACAAGACAGTTACGAGTATTCATAGTTGAGCAGTTTTGTAGTAACACCACTGGCACATTTACTTCATCATATTGTTTTCCTGAACAAAAATCACCTGCTCATTTTCCCTTCTTTTTCTCTTTTAAGGGGGAGGGGTTAGGAGTTACTGACTCACCTGCCTACAATTGGAAAAAAGCCTGATGTGGCAAAATGAGGTAGAAAAATTAAATCATATTAGTACGTACAAAATATTCTGTACTCCCACCAATTAGATGACCATTTTCTTTAATCACCTGTTGAACTGCAACCAGGATCACTTTGAAATGTTAGTATACATGTGGCTACTGTTGCACTTGAGGTCCGATATCACCCCTATCAAAACTTCATCCACTTTCTGCATCATACTGTTTGCGCTGGAGGATTTTTGTCCAAAAGATCCTTTTCTTCAGTAGTAATGGCTCTACCATCTGCCAGAGGCAAACAATCATTTGTAGATCAATTGAAATTTGCATGCACTCCTCTCTGTACTAAAAAGATTCTCCCTACATACAAAGGGACCTAGAAAGAGCATGCACATCAAATACAAAATCAGAAATCACATGCATATATTGGTAACTTTTTTTTTGGGAGAAGCCAGAGGCCTCTATTGAAATAACTCAATATTACCAGTTCATCAATTTCCTATCCTTTGCATAAATTTTAATCAGAACATATTCCAAATATAAAACTAGCAATTCACACCATAAATTTCTATCCAAGTAGGCAATATCCAAAAACACCTATCATAATTCATAACTAGGTTATCGTCTGATTTAGCTAGGCGTCAAAAATTTACGGGGATCTAAAACTTGGAATAGCAGAAATCCTGATTTGTTGAGGTAAACTATGAGTGATTATAAGCATAGTTGAAACTTATTAGCGGAAAATGCCCATTTACCTTGTATACTTTGATTACCGAGTGACGTGCTAGATTCCTCCACTGCATTAATCACATTCTCTTCAGTGAGGACCATAGTGGAGTGAAGTGCATCACTTGTCTGGTCCTTTTCTGCATTTGCGTTAAGTACTCCCGTTGATTTTGATGTTCCCAAGACCTGCTGAAAGTACGAGAATTAAGAACATGTCGAACATTCTTTATTACATAACTTTGGATCAAAACATGAAGCTGAACAACACTACATCTAGAACAAAAAAGAAAAAAAAAAAAAGAAGGTAGGAGTACTCATTCATGAAGTGCTCATGATTTGGTCTTAACTTTTGTTGGTTATGCGGACTTCATGATAATGATTTGCCAGCTAAATTTAATGCAAAAGCTGGCAGCTGCATAGAGTGTTATTACGATTTGCAGAGGCTCTGTATGCACTCCAATAGATTCAAAAAAGAGTGGTGTTCACAATGTTACCTATGAAATACTAGTAGGGTATGAAGTCAGAACAACAGAAACTCGTGGTAGCTAGTGAAAGGTACAAGTTGCAAGACGTACATTGAAAGCATAAATATTACTCCTTAATCCTATTATAATGCTCCCTCAGTCTCAATTATATTGGTTACCAGACAAAAAACAAATATATGAATTCTCATTAGAAGCATCAATTTCCAATGCAAAAAAATATAGTTTTTCCCTAATAGGCTAATACCCCTTCATTTAATTGCTTGACTTGTAATTATTGATTGATTGATGATGTGAATACATAAGTTGGTTGGGGGTAAAAGAGGATCTAAGGTATCAATCATCATTGACTTTGTGCAATGGCTAAAATCTTAGAGACGACCAAAAAGGGAAATGTGGCAAATATGAATGAGACTGAGGGAGTTGTTTACGATTCTATTTTTGGACATCCCAAAATTGCAGTCCTCTATATTCTAGCTCGAGATATCCCAGAATAAGAGTCCTCTATTCTAGCTTGAAACATCCCATAATAAGAGTCCTCTATTCAAATGATATGGATACCGTGAGAACTAACTAAGATCCAATAAGTTGATGTGTTGGATCTTAGTCTGTTCTTTCAAGTTTCCATAATATTTAGGTTCTCATTTGAATATGACCCAATATATGTATATATATGTATGCATATATGTATATTTTTTTTTTCCATATATAGAGTCCTATTCCAATGAGAACCTAAATATTGTGAGAACGGTGAGAACTAACTAAGATCCAGTAGACATTGCTCTTTCAATAGAATCTAATACAAATACATACCAAATCTAAGTTAGTTCATTAGATTCTCATTTGAGCACCTCCATATGAATGTATGAGCCTGAGAATAAAGTTTTAAACCTCAAACAAAGTAAGATCCATGACTTTTGAGTTGGCAGGAAGTCTGCTTATTTCATTTATCTATGGAATGGGACAGCAAGAACTCCACTCAGACTCATCTTAAAAAACTCAGATGGGCTACGTGAATCTACTCTAGAAAATCTTTTCGTCCCAATAACCTGGTCAAGTCCACAGTGGCTCAGAACCTTCATATATTTCGTCATCCATGCTAGTCTTGATATTCCTTTCTATAGTATGGTTATCACAATTCGTTTCCTCTGCACTTATGGTCCATGCTACATGTGACCAAACCATATAAACATAACCAACTGCAATTACATTGAAGAAACAATTCGGGAAGGCAAAATGTTCCTTTGACTGTCATAAGGGAGAAAATAATACTTCAGTTTAATAAAACTATAATAAAGTGTACTGTCCTTGGAAATATAGGGTAAAAGTTATAACCTCACTACATGGTTTAGCATCAGTTGATGCTGTATTCTTCCTTTCTGAAGCAGCAACATCTTGTGCCTGAGCTTCAGGACGTAAGGACTGCTTCTCATGAATACCATCTACCTGGTGGTCACCACTTACATTCTCATCAACAGATTTTGCAGTTTCTGATCTACAATTCTCTTCACCGCTTGGCTTAGGAACATCAGCTTCCACGGAAACTCTTTGCCTGTTTTAGTTTTGTCAGAGAACTATGCAAGAGTGTAACCACGAATACTGTCCAAGTCAATTAGGTTTATGACTTCTAATCCTCACCTGTTAGAATCATCATCAGCCATTCTATTAAAGCTTGGCTTGTTGGAGAATAGAACTCCACGCAGAGGCTTTCCATCTATAACAGTTTCAATTGTATAGCCGTCTGTTAAGCTTTTAGTAACCCTGGCTTGAAATGTTTTCTTCCCAAGAGGAGTCTGGTACTCGTTCAGATAAACATTTTGTCGGCCTGCAACTGAATCAATGAACTTCAGATGCATATATAGATCCAAATGATACCAACAATCCAGCATTTTCTCAGGAAATAATGCTAGAGCCACCAAGAAAAAAGTGCAAACCCTGTTGGCATGTTTTGATTTGACTAAAATTTTTGCAGCTCCTATGGATAAAAGAATGTGTACTAATCAATATATGTCATCAAGTCATTGATATACATTTTGGTGCACTTCTCTTAGTGAACGTAGCATTACTCTTTCTCAAGTTTTGACAACACAAGGCAACCAAAGAAACAAAAGAAGATGTCATCACATAATTGAAGTTTCACATAATATATAGGGTACATACAGAGATAAGATATACACATCAACATCAACGTATACAGCTTGCCCCAATATATCCAAATAGCTGACCATTACTATCCAACATGTTAGTGACTCACCATGTTAAATCACATGATAGGGAATCCCCCCATATAAGTGAATAGCCGATGAGGCTCAAAGCTAGGCTTGATCAAGTGAATATCCCTACTCTCAAAATCCACAAATCAAGACTATCAAAAATAGAAATAACAAGCCTATAGGTCTAGAACTTCCTCAACCAAATAAAGCTCCTGAGTCTCCAACACATGCCTACGTTCTACTTGGCTTGTCAAACCCCAAAACTAATTGATCTAATGTTAGATGGTTACTTATAAAACTATTGCACAAGTGAAATGAGGTTTGTAGTATAATTCTTATGTGACGAAGGTTTCTACAATGAAGAGCTGGTACCATGTCGATGAATGCTATCTAGACCTGAATAGAAAGCTTTTTCCCTCTCCTCCCCTGGGGTACATGAAATCTAAAGTAACAATGGTACTCTCGAAGCTGCAAAAACCCATAGATATGATCAGATTCCAACGCCGTAACTTATGAGTGAAAACTACAATCGTATTTATGGTGTTCAACATATATATTCCTTCAGTAACAAGTACAACAGTGGCCATAAGTATGTGTATCTATATGTTTTCAATTGCCACCCTTTAATATTTGAATTTCTCTTTTCATGAAATCTGAGATTCTTTTAATACTACAAGTATTCACTGTAGATTCTGGAGCTTCTCCTAATATATATAATTTTTTTTATTTTTTTTTTTTTGGGGCCCCAAGGGGGCATGGGAAGGGATCTTCTCCTAATATATATAACTTACACCATTGATTCAAGTAAAAAACATTGGGAGTCCAGACTTATCTCTAATATAAGCCTATGGTGATGGTGAACGAGTTGCTGAACTTTGTTGCCACACATAAGCATACTTGTTCTAAGTATCTGTATCACGTCCATTGCTATATTCTTTACCTGTTGATTTTTGATAACCCACAATTAATTCTAGCTATATCACATTGCGTGTAGATTAAAAAAATACCACAATATCCTTCTTTTCTCCCTACACCCTTCTCTCCCTTCCATTAGTCTCCTCAATAAAAATATCACCTCCCTGCTGGCCTTCCAGGCTACGATTTAAGCTCAAGTTTTCAGTTATTTCAGGCCTTGTAAATAAACCACAGTCCATTGAAGTTTTGGATTCATATCAATATTATTATTACTCAAAATCACAGTCAATACTTTTCACATTGGTTTGGCCTATTGTGATAAGTAGGATTAAGTATGAGGCAAACAGAGAAAAAGTGGCAGGCCAGAGAAAGAAAGTCAAATCAAGAAAGAACGAAAAACCTGTGAATAGTGATACTTTGCTAATGTGACATAATAAGGGAGCCAGATAGGGAGAATTGGTGGGATCAAAGTGAGGGAAACAAATCCTCCCTAAGTCAATCATGCACAAATGGACCCTATATTTTCAATAAATCAACAAACTCCAGTTCATTTTTTTGTTGCTGCCTGTCTGTCTTTCTCATCTACTATCTATACTTGAACCACTTCAAGATTCAGTGTGAGCTGCTGTTGGAGAGAATGGCAAGTGTCCACATGTGATGGGGCTTGGTGTCAAAGATAGGTTGACTAAGATAAAGAGTGGCTCAACCGATATTGAATTGAGCAGGTGGTCTGACCACCATCAAATTCATCCACCAAAATATTAGCCTCGACAGAAACATCGATTCCATCAATCAAGGGAATAGTTGCTCTTCATGAGAGAGAGAGAGAGAGAGAGAGAGAGAGAGAGAGAGAGAGAGAGAGAGAGAGAGAGAGAGAGAGAG
>JAOTQG010123478.1:0-10462 GCA_025631175.1 Iris virginica | reverse complement strand
GCGCTTCGACTCTGACATAAAGTTCTTGCTTCGACAATTCAAAAGTCGGAGAAGGCTTTTTACTAATGAATCGATAGTCAAAATCATTCCATCCGGGATCCCTTACTCTATCAAAGCGTCGGATTTCTAAATTCTCATAGGGCCCCCCCGGAATTCCTTCTAGAGCCTGTTGAATAATTTTGATAGATTCTGTCATTTCACCGATTCGTACTAAATAACGAGCTAATGAATCTCCCTCTTTTTGCCATTGGACTTCCCAAGCGAATTCGTCGTAACACTCATAATGATCAACTTTACGAAGATCCCATTGTATTCCAGAAGCTCGTAGCATTGGGCCCGACAAACCCCAATTTATTGCTTCCTCTTCGCCAATAATGCCGACTCCTTCAACCCGTTCTAAAAAAATAGGATTCCGTGTAATAAGCTTTTGATATTCAGAAATCGCTGTTAAAAAATAATCGCAAAAATCCAAACATTTATCTATCCAGCCATGAGGTAAATCAGCAGCGACTCCTCCGATACGAAAATAATTATGCATCATTCGCATACCGGTGGCAGCTTCGAATAGGTCATATATCAATTCTCTTTCGCGAAAAATATAGAAGAAGGGGGTCTGTGCGCCAATATCTGCCATAAAAGGGCCAAGCCATAACAAATGCGAAGCTATACGACTTAACTCCAACATAATGACTCTGATATAGCTGGCCCTTTTAGGTACTTGAATATTGCCTAACTGTTCTGGTGCATTTACAGTTATTGCTTCTGTGAACATAGTAGCTAAATAATCCCAACGTGTTACATAAGGCAAATATTGTATAATTGTTCGGTTTTCTGCAATTTTTTCCATCCCTCTGTGTAAATAACCCAATATTGGTTCACAGTCAATAACATCTTCACCATCTAGAGTAACAATGAGTCGAAGAACACCATGCATTGATGGGTGGTGAGGTCCCATATTGACTATCATGAGGTCTTTTCTTGTAGCTGGTACAGTCATAGGTTTTTTCCTGATTCATTCTTCCATGAATTGCTGAAAGCGAAAAGAAGTTCATCAAAATTTAAGACAATCAAAGGCAAAATGACTCTTCAAATTAACGAGTTTTTTTCTCCAACTGGTCGAGTAATTCTTTGAATTCTTTATAATGTACTCGAGTTTTTTTTTTCTCCAACTGGTCGAGTAATTCTTTGAATTCTTTATAATGTACTCGAGTTTTTTTTGACAAATAAGCCAACAGCCGTGCCTACTGAGCCTACATGACCTTGGTACAAAGGGGCTTCTCGGGAGATGGAGAATCCCTAGAAAGTTAAGAACGGAAGATGTACACTTAGCCACTCTAGGTTTGGAAAGTGGAGGCCGAAGCCGCTCAACCATAAGGAAGGGAGCTAGCATCTATGGTTCCCGGATAAGACCTTAAGGCATAAGCCTCTCCATCAAGAGCCAAAGCCTTCTTTTCAATGCCAACTCAAGACGAATGTTCTTATTTCCTTGCTTCGAACAATCCCTACTTTCGAATAGGTGGAAGTTCATTTATCTTCGATTTAACACGGTGTCCTCATGATATAATGCATACAATAACCCAAAATCAAATCCTGAGATGAATATCTATCTGGTAACATCCCTACCTAGAATTAGTGACATTATTATGGTGGCCAGTGGCACGTCTCTTCCTTATCTCCTCAAACTCTAAACCCTAAACAAAAAACCAGTGGTCGTTTGGAACATGCCGCGACAAACACATTCTTAGCATCGAATCAACGATTAATCCAACTCAAAACACAGAAAAGACAGCAATCCAGAACAAAGCGCCTTGGATGAAGTAGAGATTAAACGAGGAACAGAAGGGAAGGGTTGGAAATGTAGAAAGACAAAGGCACCTGGAAAGAAGCAAGCAGCAGCAGAAACAAGATGAGCGGATCTCATCAACTCTAGCAGTATACAAGTTGTATTTGCAAACTGGGACTAAGAATACAATAGTTTAGAAGGCCCTTGAATCGGTTTTACATGTATTAAGCAGCTAGTATACAAAATTTGAGATCTACATCACCTAAGTAAAAAGTAACGATCAAAATTGTCCCAAAGAGGGGCATCCACCATGGATATACCCATATATTGGCCTCCAGATGCAACACCAACTGTATCATGCAACTTAACAACTAACAAATACAAGTTAAAAATCAAAGGATTTTTCAGGAATGGATTAATGAAGTCTCCGAGTTGAAAAATGTCGGATACCAGCGGAGTACCATTCTCAAATTCCCCCTCCAAAATGCAGCTAGATATAGCATAGACACCTAGCAGATTTGAGTAAAGAGGTAAAAATGCATCTTTGTGGTTACCCACACCACCAATCCAATCTGCTTCTCCCAGCTTGCCAGTATAATCTTCGGCAAATGATATCAACTGCTTCAAAAATCTCGTTCTCCATTCACATAAAAATTTCCTGGGCTCATGTTTGTCAGGTAACTCTACCACCCAAGATTTCGATATGGGAAGCTTCTCCAAGTGGGAACAGCACATTTGGCAGATCAACAATTTCTCTTCATGATGATTGTCAATCTCCTTGTCGAAAACCCTTCTGACTAGATCTCCTCTTGATGTTACAGTCATAGAGGCGGTTAGAACCAAATTACAAAGACAATCAAAGTAGACAATCCAATGACCAAAGGTTGAAGACAGATGCTCAAAACACAAACCAATCACTCGGTCCACTTGGCTTGGAACTGCTCCAACCTGAGAGTTCTCTCCAGAGGTAAAACTCTTCTGGACGTCCTTGGCAAGCCTGCTTCTAAGACTAACGTCCTCGTCCTCAAGTAACCTAATGCATACCACCCATATATCCAGTATTTTTCGAGCATACGAGTTAATGGCCTCTTTATGTTCAAAGTAATCATTTGGGTATTCGGTTGGGACCTTCTTATTGGAGACAGATGGACCAATAACCTGAGCTTGTTCCAGCAGACCAGACGCTACCATAGAATCTGCAGCTGCCTTGCGCATGTTACTGGGCTCTGATGGGTCGGCATGTTTTTCAATTAGGTTTGTGTAGTAACTTATGCAACCATACACCTGGGACAATCTTTCACTTTGACCAGATTCGCTGGACTGATAAGAGCTAAGGATTATAATATTGAATCGCTTCATACATATTCCCATGCAGCATAAGAGGGCTTCTCGTGTCTTTGCATGTCTGTTGAACTTGTACATGGTTATCAACACACCCCAGAATTGGAATACCGAATCAGCATCCATATTACCAACAAATCTAGTTTCTGGACATTGTTGGCTGCACTGTTTTTGAAACTTGAGCATATTCCAAGAGAAAATAATTTTTAGAATGTAATGGCAGCACTTATGATGCTTCTCCGATCTCAGTAGGTTCACCAGATGTTCCTGAAGGTTGACGTTGGCCCAGTGGATTATTCTAATGCCGCTGGATGATTGATCTGTGGCCTTGAGGAATAGAAAGAGCCACTTAAATGACGCAATTCGAACTTCGTACGATGCATCAGACATGGAGTGTATCAGCCGATCTTGAAATGTGGAAAGATAATTATCCACTTCAGATACTTCTAACAAATTAGATGAAGGTATAACAGGTATGTGGGACATTGAAATATCTTCTTCATCAACCTCTTTAGAAGCCTGAAAAATACAATTGAAGTATGATGTTGCCGCTTGCTTTCGAAGTTCAGCTACCGTTGAATCATAATACGATGGCCCACATGAAGCTTCCACATCTGAGCATTCGGAAGATAACTTCAACAGAAGCTTTATAATGGCATGACTATTTCTGCTAGACTGACTACTTCTAGCAATACTGAGCATGTTGTCAAGCACCTTTAAGAAACAGCCGTTAAGGGTGGAACAAGGGCATAATCTGGGGCTTCCAATCCAGGAACGCGTAGCAATAACTTGGATCAGATCTTCAAGAATCTGATCTTTCTTAGAGAAATCAGCTACATTTCTGCAATTGATATCGAGAAGACAGCTCAACTGCAAAAGTAATCCATGAATCATATTAAAAGAGACACCTGGTGGCATCTGGTTCTCTGTACAAGGCAACTCAGCGGCAATATTGATCAGGACATATGGGAGCTTCTCATTGGAGATCAGGCCTGTCAGAGCTCTTGATGCAAGAACACGAACTCGAAGATTGCTTTGAGTTGAGCACCTCCTGATGAATGGCATGAACAAGAAAGGGTCCAATACATCCCCAGTATCACTCGTTATCGTCGAAGGCTTGAGCCTGGACAAGAGAATAAGCATGGGACACAAACTAGGATGCACAGCATTTGCCAGGTTGGATCCTAAATGATTAGACGACCCATCTCTAAGCAGTTCTGTGGCAATTTTCAATTCACCAAACAAGAAAGGGTGCAATGAAGGGTACCTTCAAAATGAGCACACACACGGTCAGGTTTTTCGGTGGCAAAGTCGGAAGGCCTAATAAGTTAACCTCAAAAAGAGATGTTAGCGATAATTTTATATTCTTTTCGTGTGCATACATATTCCGAACTACAACCCAAACATTTGACATACAAACACATCAAATAAAATATCCATGATTGTTTTTCTTGGGGACATAATAGAATGTAAATATAGACATAGAATATGAAGAGAGAAAAATGTGAGCACGTTAAAACGAAAAAAGAGAGGATGAAGAAACACAAAAGTCAGATAAATGACAGTTTACGTCATGAATGGAGAACGAGGCTGCAGAAATGTTTTCGGTTCAAAAGGGACTTATATCCACCAAGCACATAAGCATCATCATCAAATAAGACTATTAAACAGCCTTTCGTTTTCACGTATAGAGAAAAAAAAAGCAGAACAAAGTCGGCTTTGAATAGATACAGGTTTATTGTTCTTTACTGCACAGTCAAATCCCAATTTTCAACAGTTTTCTGAGTTAATTTTTATTTTTAAGTAAGCATAAGAAAAACAAATGCACTTCTTGCAAGCAATATAATCTATTTTGCTAGAAAACTACTACGGCTGAAGTTTCTTTGTTAATTTTTGGTGCATGGGAGAGACAAAGCACTAACAAACTACAACCAGATCAGGTGCATGCAGTTCATTTGAGTTGTTTGTATCATTAGAAAATGAGCATAAAATACAAGGAAACTACAGTGAAGTAGTTTACTGAGTGACATCATCACAAAGCAGCTAACAAATAAATTGTGTAACATCTTTTTCCTTCTGAAATAGGAGGAAATGTTAAACAGAAGCCTCCTAGAATAAACCACAGTGACAGTAGTTATCACATCAGTGATTTATATTTTGTAGAGGTTAAACACAAAAGCTATCAAGCAACATGAATTACACGTTAATAGTCATACGAAAATTTAGCAGACACAGGCCAGCTGAATTCTTGAACTAACACACATTACACACATATAAGAAGCACAAAGATAGTTCGAATGTGTACCTATGAAAGAACTCAAGACCTGATATTGAACGTCTGGCAGATTCTCGTTTCTGAACATTAAGAAATCCAATCGTACGACGAACCAATGCTGTATATGCAAGACATGCACTGTTGCGGATCTCCCAGTATGGCGAAGAAAAAGAGCGTATAGAAACAATCAAGGCCTCAGCAGCGAAACCTGATGTATCACTTCCAAGGTTTGCATCATTGAATGCAGCTCGAAGGACATTGAATGCATGTACGGTTGGAATAACACCCTCATCGCGAACCTTTGATATCCCTCCTCTGACATCCACATCTGACTCTAGTTTAGAAATAATTAATTGAGAGGATTTTGCTAAATGATTATTGCCCGATGTATCTGATATTTTTGCTTCATTTTGATCTACCAAAGATCTGTTTGCTACATATATAAGCCACCGTAGTGCCCTTGGCAGGAGCCTCTTTGGCGTACCTTCTGGCTCTGACAGGAAGAAAGCAATGAATGCAGCTGGAATACCTGCACTTCTCCTTAGCAAGTCATCCACTGTTTGTCCAGAGGCCACTGTTCTTTCCATTAGTTGTTCCATCCAAGATTCTGTCAACTTACCAAGTCTGAGGAAATAGAGGCAAAGTCAGCATAGAAATAAATTGCAAACACTAGTTAGGCCTGAGCAACATGAAACTGAAAACTGAGAAATGGTCCTGAAACTGGTGAAACCGAAAGCCGTCCCGCTACGTAATGATTCATAGAAACGTACCTCGGATCATCTGAACATAGTAACCGGTTGCAAAGAGCAGTAAATCCAGCTCTTGTCTTGTCAATCGCACCATTATGCTTCATTTTTAGAAGGACTTCCAAAAAGTGGTTTCCAATTGTCTCAAGTTGTTTCAAATCAAGCATTACATCAGAAGTCAAGATGGAAACATCGTCAGAATCACAAATATTGCCCACCTCCTCCAATATATCTGAAGTAGGCAAAGGAATCTTTCTTATGATGGTTCCCAAAAGAAGACTCACCTGAAAAGGCAGAAAACATGACTTCAACAAAATTCTCGGCAGACTGATGCTGTCTGAATCATCAAATACAAAAACCCTAGCTAATGTAAATCTCCTTGATTCTTTTTGCATGCTACAGACCCAACGCCTACATTTTGTGAGTGAGGTCGGAAAAACACACCCAACAGAGAAGACACTTGCATAAGGATAATGATGACATGGTCATTATTAAATGTTATTCCAAAAACCTGACCCCTATACAAAAGAAATTGGCAGGTACCTCTTTCATCGCGAGCCAGCAGCCAACCATAACAATCTGATCTGTTGGTCCCACATCTTGAACCAGCTTCGAACTTTTGGCCTCGTCTCCTGATACAGACACAGATACATTTACTTCACCTGGAACTTCTAATAAGTAAGAATCATCATCCACCATGTCATCCATATCCTCAGGTAAGTGCCATCCATTAGCTGAAACCACACAAAGCGCCAATGAAGTTATTCGCATGACTAACTCCAATAGCTTCTCCAATGCATGCTTCATCTCCGAAATACAGGACAAAACTGAGTTAGAATTCCAATCTAATTCCTCGAACGTATAACGAAGAGTAAGCAAAACGCCATGAACAAAGCTGTTTCTGCATGCTTCAGAAAGATCCTTCTCTCCCATCTCCACGGTAGCATGAAGCCAATCAATCAATGATCTTATATACTGTATGGTGGGAGCAGTAGGTGTACAAGTTACAGAATCTCCATTTGCCAGTACATTCTCTGGAGGAAAAGAAACTAAATCAGCAGAAACTTTGACAATCCAGCCAAGATCCACAACATATTTCCTAAAGATGAGGCGTAAAGTCAAGGCTCCAGCATCACTTTCTCTAACACGAGGACTGAAAACTAATTTCTTGGCCCATACAACTACTTTCTGAACATTGTCTAGACTGGAAATGCCAGGAAGAGGGGTAGGGAAATGCAGCAGAATATGGAAAGAACTCTCCCTTAGCCTGTCCCAACTGTCAACAATTGAACCAACTAACAGCAATGTTGATTCGGGTAAAGTAAATCCCCTACTGTATGGACTGAGAGACATTTCAGAAGAAACGGGATCCAATTTCTCAGTCACAATAGGCCAAGTGTTGTTCATTAACAAAATGAGATCCATAGCCATAATTTTTCTCTCATAGGGGGCCGAAGGATAGCATGAGAAGAACAAAAAACTACTAAGCCACTTCATAAAATGAAAGAGAGACTCAGCTCTGCTGGCCTCACTTTCCTCTGATTCGATGCTCGGATGCAGAGAACCTGTGGATGCCAGAGGTTGCCAGTTTCCTTGTTTAATTTGTTTCTCCAAGGCCATTCGAACCCGAGAAAAGAACTTTCTAAACAAGCTAGTCAACTTCATCTGGAAAGCTGTTGACGAACTCCTCATATTCAATGGCACTGCTTCCTTCAACAAATTGAGCTCCAGAGAGGATGGTAGGCTGGATTTTTTAGGGTTCATAAATAGGGACTCTGCTGCGTCTATACGGAGCAACTCATCAACATGGTTCAAAGCCAATAGTAGCCACTTCACAACAATCTTGACCTTTATACCCTTCACACAAATAATAGCATAGCTCTCCGTCCTTTCCACCTTCGACCCCATCTCTTCCTTAGATATGGACAACCTTTCATGCCTCTCAATATCTCCATCAATCAATGCAAGGGAGCGAGAAACCTTGAGCAATGAAACCAAAACAGCAACTTTTTGTTCAATCCCAAGAGTGGGGTCTGCACCATTGAGCTCACGAGAAATCAGTTCATTGTTCTCTTCACTAGGACCAACTGAGATAAAAGCAAGCATGGGGAATATACTATCCACATCCACTTCAAGTAATACTGGGAAAGCATATGTGTTCAAATTTGACCGTAGCTTTGAAATTCCTGAAGCGATTCCATACAGAAAGGGAGGCAAGCAATAACTTCTATATTTTGCGTACCCACTTTCAACACCTTCACTACTCCAACATTCCTCAAGCAAGCATCCGAGGAAACACTTGAGGAATGTTGTGGCAGCGCAGCAAACATCATCATCAATGTATGCCTTGGCTGTTTCAAACAGTATGTCAGGATTCATATCTAACACTGCCTTTGCCCCCAACCTCTTGGTGAGGGACGCTAATGGAAAATATCTTCCTTTGCAACGTGGGCCCAGACGAAGAAGAGTAGATGTAATCTTATGTTGGAACAGCTTAATTCTGTCACCGCCCTTTGGAGAAGGAAGGCTAGACTGGATGTCCATGAAGATATCAAAAATAAGATGAACTTGTTTGACTGTTTGACTGAGAGGATCCTCCAGGTTATTCCATATGATTCTCATTATCCGGGCCTCCATGTCGTCCGGAATCAGATTTGAGTTTTCAATATTGCTATCACCAAGATTAGCTTGTATTGAAGTTTTTATCTGTTGCAAACAGATCTGCATTACAGTAAGTGCATGAAAGTTGAAATGACTATCAGTTGGATTCTCGCAATAGTTGCAAAGTTCAGGCAACATCCTATCATAAAGTATTGTTTGCACTGAGTCACTACTATCCCCACGAGCTTGAAAACCAGACAATCCATCCTTTAATACAACAAATGGAGCATTAAGTACAAATCTCGAGATAGAGGTAAGAATCCCTCTGATCAAGCAGAGTCTACTGAGTAGAGACAACCTCTGAATATCCGAAAGCAAATCCCCGGAATAAGGAACCTTCATAACCAGATCCAGAAACTCTTTCCTCTCAACAGACTTTTGAAAAAATATACCTTCACTAATGAACAAACCAAGCTCCTCAGCACACAAACAAGCCTGTAAGGCCGCACAAAAGCTCACCCCAGCAGCCACATAACAATCCCTTGAGAACGCTTCTGACTTCAAAATTCCGAAAATCGTAGTCAAAATCATCTCCAAAACATTGCACTCACCCGATTCACTAAATTTTAGCGGAAAACGCTGAAGCAAGTAATACAAACAAGACAGAGCATCCTGGCATTGTTCCATAACAAGCGGCGAAGGCCGAGACCAATCACTAGTCTCAGAAATCACACATTTCAAACCATACACAACATCTAATCCGACCAAAACTGCACACTCCTCCACAATGTCAACTAAATAACCTAACTTAGGCGATCCCATCATCGACAGCGCAGCTCGCGAAACGCAGAGCCTCCTCCCTTTCCCATTAACTCCCCCATACTCCTCACAGAGGGATCGAAAACAGTTACTTAACAAAGACTGGAAATTACGAGTTTTCGCGAGGAGAGAAACTAGAGTTTTGTGTAACGGCACGGAATACTCTAAGAAGAGGATTTCTAGGTAAAACTTGGCGGCGACGGAAACTGAGGCTTCGTCGACATTTGGGGAAGATAACAAGTCGGAGAAAGCAATGGAGAGTTTTTTGACGTGATTGACTTGTGCGTAGGTGGAATTGAGGGAAATTAGGTGGTGGAGTTCGGAGTAGAACTTACCAGCGGTGGACGTGGCGGGGGGTGATTGGTTGAGGAGGGAGTCCTTGTAGTGGTGGGGGAAAGCGACGGCGCTGTAGGTGTAGCGGTGGCGGTGCTGCAGGGCTCTCCATTTGGCTGACATCTTTTGTTCGTTACCGTCCGATCGCTCTCTCTCTCCTGTGGAGAGGTGTGAGAGAGGAGCGGGAGACGAGGGGGATGGCGGCTTGTCTATTCAAAGTGAAGGAGGTGGAGAGGGAGGGGATTTAGGGTAGTCGTTGTAAATAAGTACTCGTTAGTGGTTAATGATACTGATGACCTAACCGAAGGATTACAGTGCCATAATCTCCGTGTTATTGGGTTAATAGTGAACTTTTTTAGATTTGTACGCGCTGATTAGGGACTTTATATAATAACGTTTATTAAATAATAATTTTTTCATTAAATTTAAATTACAAATATTTTTAACTCTTTTTTTCTTACAATTTTTCTTTCTTATTCAAAAATCGATAGTTTCCTCTTTATTCTTCTAGGGGGGGAATTATAGAAAATGCAAACAATAAAAATTTTATATCATTAATTAATC
>JAOTQG010123456.1:0-10464 GCA_025631175.1 Iris virginica | reverse complement strand
ATTGAGGCACATTGATTGCCCAAAAACACACCGAGTGAAATCAGTTCTAGAGAGAGAACACCTTCACTTAAACAATCCACCAAATTCTTAGCATAGGCACGGTGACTTGTATACGATCCATTAGTGATCACTAGGTACTCAGTTAAGCTTAAAATGTTGAGCTAAGGATTTTTTGTAATAGCTTATTCAATATAGTACATGTCACAAATCCTAGCCTAACCAACTAGGTAGTGGAGTAGGAGTTGTTTAACACTCCGAACCACTATATATCCTGCGTGCTTTACTATTTTGTCAAAAGCTTTCATTTACTTACTGTGTTTATTCCAAAGCTTTACTAGCTCAAAGCTTATTGATCTCACTAGTTTACTTAGGAGCTACAAGTTTATTAAAGCTTCAGATTTACTTACAGTTTACATATTTCTAAGCTTTTCATTTCTAAAAGGATATTCACTTAAACTATATGCTCAAAGAGTCTCTACTTGATTCATAAGTAAGAGAAGCTTGAGTAGTTAAGACTTCAGTTGGATCATTTTCGCAGCAGCTTTCGTCTTAAAGCTAGCTGATCCATTAGAGAAGTTTTGAATATAGTTTTAAGGTTTGAAGTTTCTAAATAAGCTATTCACCCCCCCCCCCTCTAGCTTATTTCTTTTCAATGGGACTAATAGTTCGCCTCTATCAGGTAACTCAGCTACAGGTCTTCTACAGAGACCTTACTGAATGCATCATTTCTTTTATGTATTTCTCAATTGCAATGACTGTAATTAAGTCATCTTGATAAGTGTGTGAATAGTGCATTCAAAAGATTCACTTTTGTAATTAATCATTGGCAAGGAAAACGAAACAGCTAAGTCTTGAACATGAAAGTGTTGATCCAGTTGACTGTCGCATATAGACTAGGAGTTTAACTAAGGGTTAATACTTTAACTTTTCACCAAAACTTTGAAACAACAACAACAACAACAACAACAACAACAACAATAATAATAATAATAATAATAATAATAATAATAACAACAACAATAATGATGATAATAATAATAACAATAATAATAATTATAATAATAATAAAATAGTAGAGAATGTTGAACACTTCATGAACGGACCTTGGTTATCAGTCTTCTCTTAATGGAAGTTCTGATACTAATTGAAAGGACCTTTTTCTTCGTCTTCCCTTTAAGGATGGTAATCAGTCTCCACTTAATGGATGACCTGATGCCAAATAACAGAACACCTTTAAGCTCAATTTAAGCAGCTCCCTTAAGGATGTCCTGCTAGCAATCAAACTCCACTAGCTGGATGCTTTGATGTTGATTCAAGAGTCCTTATGAAGGATTATAAAGGTTGCCTTTTCTAGGGTGTTACTCACTGTGTGTAGACTGCTGACACTTAAGGCAGTAACAAACAATCAAGTTAGTGACAAACAGGCACAATAGTTTCATCTGCTTAAAATTATCAATCATTTGATTAACCTTTGAAAGAGTTTGCAGCAGAAGGGTTTGATAAGTTAATCAATCAAACAAATTGTAATGCCAATATAATGAAGTTCAAGAAATTAACGAATACAATATAAAGCACTCAGTTTGTGATAAGATAAGAGTAGAGAGAGAAGAGGGAGAGGGAGAATGACAGAAAAGTAAATTGTAGGAAAGTACAGCAGACACAGATATTTTTAAAGTGGTTTCCAGTAAACACCGGTACATCCACCCTTAGTTGTTCCTCTTGAACACACAAGGACCTTTTATTAATTTGTTTATTGTGGTGGGAATTCTCACAGCTGAGCACTAAACAGAGTTTCGCGTAGAGAACTCTGGCCTAGCCTCACTCAAGCATTTCCTGGGGAGCAGTCCAGCTCAACCAAGGGAAAGTCTTGCAACACAGCACTAAACGGAGTTTCACGTAGAGAACTCTGACCTAGCCTTGCTCAAGAAAATCCCGTAGACACATAACTTGTCGAAAACCACAATTTCGCTCCTATCGATAAATCTCACTAGATACCTGGGGTTCCCATACTGGCACTTCCAGCTGGGGTACACACAAAGAAAAATGAAAAAGAAAATACATAATTAAGTGTTTAGAAATGCGTCCTTCCTATAATGCTTCTAACCTAAGCTAATTGGAAGCCTTGTAGGGCAAATACAATGCTTAAAGTAGAATGATACAAGGAACTTAAAATTTCGGGTCTTTTATATGTAAGAGTGTTTAAGCTTGAGGATTAGGACACTGATTTTGGAGAATTAATTGATTAACAATGACGATTGAATACTGCAGTTCTTAATACTTGAATCGTTGAGACAGATTATGCGATTCTTGACTGCTGAAGCCTAGCACTGCCTTCGTATGGAATTCTCAACCCCCTAGCCTATATTTCAATACCAATTGAAATGGTATTTGTAGGATTTTCGACAGCTAGCTGTTAGTGTCAGTCAAAGGCACTGTTCCCCTTTTGACTGACACATCTGCAGCTTATCTTTGATTAATCCAAGTGGGCTTGACAGCACAGCCACATCTTTAACTAAACCCATGTGGCACATGACTTTTTTCTTTTGACCAATAGATAGCTTCCACTCGTTCTGTTGCTAATAGTCACTAGTTGTTAAGCAGCAATTTGTTGCTAGTTTGAATTCTGGATCTTCGACGTTCAATGCACTTGGCTGCTGCTAGTCTGGGTTAGCTGCTGGTGTCGAGGCTGAAAAGATGACTTCTTTGTCTTGAATATTTTAACCACTGTCTTAAGTGTAGTTGTCCTATTATAGTAACAATTGAATGATCCCAATTGTTGTTCTTGATTGAGCTTATATGCAAGTGGTTGGCTTAGTTGTTTATAGCTTAAGCTTTAGCTTTTTGATTCAATACTTGAATCATTCAGTCGCTATCTCATGTAATGAAAATATCCTACTTTGATTACTGTCTGATCCCAATGATTGCTGTCTAATGCCAATTAGACTTATGTTGCAGTCTGATACCAATTGGTGGGATTTACACAGATGTATTTGCATTTAAACGTGTATTATTGGGTTAGCGGTTGAAGCTGGGGTGTTTTCTTCTTGATTTATTAAGAGCTCATTTACTCCTGCTAATATGTAGATATCTTAAATGTTATAATATTATTAAGTTTAGCTTGAAAGTTAACAGTTAAGATAATGAATGATTTCTGCATAACATTTGAGAATTGGCTCTTAATTGCATGAATTAAGAGCACTCTAATTCCTACTTATGTGCAGACATATAGTATTGACTTTTGGATTAGCTATAGATGTGATCATCGGAAGATTCTTGGAACCAGTATAGGCTAATACAATAAGATCTTGGATGCTTGCCATCAAAAGTTGGAGTGGACTAATTTCGTGTTCCTGATCAATAAACAATAGAATTTCGCTTATAGGTAAGATTGATTATTCAACATAATGGATAACTCGGAGAAATCAGATCTCTAAAAATTGTTAATTATAATATTTAAATTTAGTATTTTATTTCAGTTAATTATTATTAAATCTAAATACGTTAGTCTAGATATTGCAAGCATCATATTAGTTAGAATAGTTCACTAGGTTATTCGACTGCTCTCTGTGGGTTCGACACTCAACTTCTCTAAATTACTAAATACGACACTGTGCCCTTGCAATTATTCAATCCAACATTCAGACACGCTGTCAGAAGTGCTTAAGTTACTTGATATAGGTATAATATATGCCATATCTGATAGTATGTATGTGAGTCCTACCCAAATTGTACCAAAAAAGGGAGGAATGATAGTAGTGAGAAATGAAAATAATGAGTTAATTCCCACTCGCACTGTCACTGGTAGAGATTTTGTATTTGAATACGGGCATCTCAAACGCCGAGACTAGGAAAGACCATTTTCCGCCCCTTTTTATTGATCAAATTCTTGATTGGTTAGCAGGATATTCATATTATTGTCTTCTAGATGGCTATTGTGGGTATAATCAAATTGACATAGAAACGAAGGATGAAGAGAAGACTACCTTCACTTAGCAGAAGGATTAAGAGAAGACTACCTTAACTTAGCAGCAATTCAGCTAAAATACAAGACTTTTAGGGGCTAAAGTGCATAACATAGTAAAGCACATGATTTCTCGGACAGCCTAAGCGGTACAAGCCACCGCCCGCAGCATTGCAAAGTGGCGCTGTGGCGGTGTGGGCATCAGCAGTTTGCCTCAATTTATGTGCCAAATTATATATATCACGTGTTCGAAAAAGCCCAAAGTGGAGCCAAAAAGCACTAGTCATCACCCGAAGACTCTAGAAGACATTATTTTCCTAATTTTATGCATTTTTGTTAATTAGGAATAAGGGTGATATTTTCTCCCGTAGGATTTTAAATACCCTATGTATATATTCTAGGTTTAGGGTATCTTATCTCTCTCATCTCATAGCATTCTCTCCCAGTAGCCTCTTTTCATATAGCGTTTTATACAGTAGACCATTAATTAGAGGGGTGAAGAGATTTCTCTTGGAGCAAGCTTCTGATAAATTGTTGTTCTGAAGTTTGGAGATTACGATTCATCTATTAGTAATCAAGTTTTATTCAATTTATTCTTGTTATGATATTGCTTATTTCCTGCGTTCTTATTATGCCAATGAGTAGCTAAATCCATCTTTCCTAGAGGGAAGATGGAGCAATGTTTGAAGTTATGTTTGTTTGATCGATTAAATCTATAAGTATATGCATGAAATTTACTTATGTTCTTCGAATCGTAATGCGTCCTTTATACTGGCCACCTAATGGATTGATTTATTAAACTAGAAGGGCTCAGTGACCAACGAACCTTTCTGTTTAAGAACAACAAAAGCATAGTCTTGTGGGGTAAGGGTTCAAAAACAATTGCACGTATAGACTATCTAATGGGGACTTGTTCACTATGTTTATGAGTCCTTGGATTAGCCATCGATGGGTCTGGGAGGATCTTTATCTGTCGAGATTAATTTAGATGATCTTGGGTGCTCGCAATCAGAAGTGCGAGTGAACTAATTTTGTGTTCCTGATCAGTAAACAATAGCATATCACTTATGGGTAAAATTGATTATTCAACATAGCGAATAACTAGGGGAAATCAGATCTCTAGGAATTATTAAGTATAATATTTAAGTTTATTATTTCGTTTCAATTGATTAACATTATTTTTGAATTCGTAGTCTAGATATAGCATTAATCATATTAATTAAAGTAGTTCACCGGGTGATTCGACTGCTCTCTGTGGGTTCGACAATTTACTTCTCTAAATTATTAAACGCGACACTGTGCACTTGCAGTTATCGAATACAACACCAACAGTATGTGTGTCAAATAATTTTGAACGAGTTATGCAACGTTGTGAAGACACTAACCTAGTTCTCAACCGGGAGAAGTGTCATTTCATGGTTCAAGAAGGTATTGTGTTAGGCAATAAGGTATCTGTGAGACAGTGGAAAAATGGCCTCCACCCCCAATGTAAAGGCAGTAACGAGTTTTCTTGGTCATCCAGGTTTCTATCGCAGGTTTAATCAAGATTTTTCTAAAATTTCTAAACCATCGAGTAACTTTCGAGAAATATGCTACTTTTACCTTTGATGCTCATATCATCCCCAATCATTGTTGCTCCAGACTTGAATGAACTATTCTAGCTCATGTGCGATGCAAGTGATTATGTAGTTTGTGCAGTATTGGGATAGAAAAGGGAGAAAATGTTCAGGGCTATATACTATGCGAGCAAAACAGTGAATGATGCTCAGCAGAACTATACAACTACTGTGAAAGAGATGCTGGCAGTAGTGTTTGCAGGTGACAAATTTCGCGCGTACATCACTGGGACGAAAGTGATCATATACACCGACCATGCCGCCATCGGTTACCTTTTCTCCAAGGAGGGCGCCAAACCACGATTGATTCGGTGTGTTCTATTGCTGCAAGAATTTGATTTGGAGATCAGAGATAAGAAGAGGAGTGAGAATGTTATAGCCGATCATCTATCCAGTTTTGAGCATCAGAAACAGGAAGAGGATAGTGATGACATCTTCGACGATTTTGTTTTTATAAGAAGTTGTTTGTAGTGGGAAAATTACCATGCTACGCTGATATTGTGAATTAGTTGGCAAGCGGAGTTTACCCTCCAGATCTTTCGTCAAACAAAAGAAAAAGTGTTTTATACGATGCAAGCATGTTCAGTTCCATTTGATTGCTTTCGAAATTACCAAGTACGAAAACATCAGAGAATTTCCATTTTATAGATCGAGAACGGCAACAGTATGAAAATTCAAACAGCTTTCCAGCCAATGCGCCGGCAGAGGGAGAACTGAGGAGTCGACGAACGTGGTAGTGGGTGATGGGCATGCAAGACCGGGAGGAAGTGGCGGCCGACGGTTAGAGCAGGGGTTGCGGCAACAACAAGAGAATGGTTCAAAATGGTGTGAACTTTTGACAGAAACAAGAGGGAGAAATATCATTATTGATATAAATAATTGAAGAAAACAATTACAACTGCCACTGCTTAATTATTTCAACCTGATATCTACAAACAATTTGATACTCCCCTAAACCCTAAATACTGATATCAGTTCTATGCCCTTCAATATCAGTATGGAATAATCAAATCCTTCTTAGCATCCAACCCTTAATTCCTAGCAAATATTCTCTAAATCTACGTATACATTAGAATGCTTCTTCAGTTTTTCCTTCCCTTATTGACATGCGTATTCCATCGGAATACGCAAAATACAATTACACCTATAATATATATTTATATAATATGAAAGAATAAATGGTAGATTTAATGATACGAACTAAAGTGCTTTTGCCAAAGCAGGTACAACTTCGTAAACTTGTATTACTCCAGTTTAGGCACGCTACGCATTTGACAAAAGCCAGAAGCTACTCTTTTGATCAAGTCTCGAAGTCAGTCTGCAACATGCTGTGCATGAACGTGTTGAGATCACCAAATATAAAATCGTCTCCGCCGCTGCTACAAAAATCCTGAGTACTGATTCCAAAGTGCGTTTGAATCTCCTCCGGAAAGCTGCACGGGTGACGTTGTGGTGGGTCTGATGACGACTGATGATCCGTTGGGGACGTTGAGCTAGTAGTACTACTAGTGTAGCACTCAGCTGCAGTGGTCATCTCCATCATTTCCTTGAACTTTGAAGATTGTAACAGGAGTCCTAGGGCTGATGTGGCAGTCGTGGGCCTGGAATGAGTTATCGGGCTGTGATCATCGGTTGCGATTGAGAGTTGTGGTAGTTGTTCTTGGTGGAGTACTATTGGGAAGTTCAATCCCTGCTGGAGGTTATCATCATGGTTTGGTGGTGTTAAAGCAACTTTAATGGCGTTAGGGTGAGGGCTAATTGGTTGATCGGAATTACTGTTAGCACTATTGTTGTTATCGGGTCGTAGCCATTTTATGTAACGGCTAAGGTCAAAGTTTGTTACGGCATTAAGCCCACGATATTCGATTGCTGCCATGTCGTATGCAACTGCTGCTTCTTCTTGGGTAGCTGCAGAAATTCGACACAATGAAACCAGGATTAAGAGATGAAAAATTGAAATTAAAAAATCAAAAGAGAAGAGAGAATTGAGGATTGTATATATAGCAATTACCGTATGTTCCAAGATAAAGGTATTTGTTGCCGAAAACTCTGCCAATTCGAGCTTCCCACCTTCCATTGTGATGATGCCTGTTTATTCATATACACCCGGTTTTAGAAAAACTTGTTTGTTGTAACACAGTTAGTATATCGAGCGTTTAGGTGCTCGTTGCTAGAAGCGCTTATTTTTTTTCTCGAATATACATAAAGATTATAAATTATGTATATAATGAATATAAAATACACATATGTTATATTATTATATTCATAATTATTATGTACATTAATTTCATATTCATATTATATACATACTTTATAGTCTTTATGTATATTAAAAAAAAAAAAACATTCTTAACACCGAGCGCCTAATCGTATAATTTGCGGTTGTAACATGCATATTGAATTTCAGGTGTTATATCTCCCATACCTGGCAACACCCCTATATTTGGACACCCCACGAGAAAATCCACTGCTTTTCCTGCAAATTCAGCATAAATACTTCAACTCAACTGTTCGCAGGAAAACAATATATATAATTATATATATATATATATGAGTAAAGTCTTTTAGAATCATCCATGATATATAGAAACTTATTTCGTCACAAACTATTTTTTCGTATAAATCATGATAATCATTTATATTTCGGTATATTTTTTGTTGTATGTTCCTTATATTTTTGTATTTTGTAAAACAAAAATCCAACAAAAGAAATTTTTTAAGACAATCAATAACTAAGATATAATAAAAATATACTATAATACAACATGTTCATAAATATACAACAAAATAATGACCCTATTTAATCAGATATACCTTCTTAACGATCCAATATATTCCTCTCTCGATTGATTCTCCATATCTTTCAGCTCCTTTTGGTATGTCAGTAACTGTAATAAAAAAAAAAAAAAAGAGGTTGTTAATTAATTTATTAATTTAGCCGTAGCCAAAAGAAGAATTTTTTTTTTTTTTCAAGATTGATGAGTGCAATTAAAATTACCGGAAAGTTTAGAATGGTGTCTTGACCCCAGTACTTAAGGGCTGCCAAGTCATAAGCATGAGCAGCTGCATCTTCGTCATCATAAGCACCTGAATCATGAAAACCGAAAACCATTAATTTAAAGCAAAACTAAAAGTCATGTCGACCAACCAATTAAGTGAAAATCGATGGCATAATAAGATGAATGATTTTCTCAAACGTACGTACCAAGATAGACTGGTTTTGCATTAAGGTCCCGGCAGATGATCAACACCACCAAAATATAAACCAATCAAAGGGAAACAAACAAATGAAAATCAATTAGATGTACCGGAAATTAACACTAGCTAGGTACTATTCATGGGAAATTAGGGAAATCCCTTTTGAAAGAAAAGATGGATCAATGAAGAAACCAACCAACCTTGACGGCCCTTCTTGTTTTGCGATTCATTCCAGCAGTTCTTATCCCACAAATGAGCCTCATATCTTCCCGTCCATCGATGCCTGGTTAAACCATTCAACGATACAAATTAAACTTAAAACATAACAACAACAAAAATGAATCGAGCTATATATGTCTATATGAATCGAGCTCCGTTGAAGTTTACCTCGTAACACCACGATAGATGGAGCTGCGTTGAGGGGGAGAGTCCCGGGGCACAGTTTTTCGGGTGCGTTTCACTTTGGTAACCATGATGGAGTTGCTATTCATTTTGGTTGCTGCATTACTAAGTTTCTGGCATTTCTGTGATAACTTCGCCATGATCACAATTTTCTTAATACTTCTCCCCTCCCAATCACTTGTAGAGAGATACGACTAAGTCTTCCAAAAGAGGAGTTTATAAAGGGAAGGAAACTGGGAAAATAAAAATGTAAATGATCTGATTGGAGAGATTGAGCGTGTGTGTGCTGGCAAGCTAGCCGGCAAAAGATTATAGCCGTCTTGAAACGGCTTCAATTGGTCATTTTCTTCCTTGTCCTTAGCCAGATTTTTTTGATTTCACTTCTTCAAAATGTTATAGAATTTAGTAGAGTTAATAAACTACTTACTGGTTTTTGATTTATTAGCTCACAAATTAGCAATGTTTTTGTAGTATTTGTTGTTTGTCTCTGTTGTACATGTTCTGTTAAAAAGAAGTTATATTACAACTGTCAAAAAGTAACAAAATTTGGGAATTTTCAAGAAAATATATAGTACTCCATCATGCAATTTTTTTTTTCAATAACTACTAATGTAAAGTGATCATATATGTGAGATCTTAATTGGCAGTTGTAAAAAAAGAGGACGTATGGACAACGGTTGATTCATGTGGTTCTCTATATATGTGACAAAGTTAAAGAGTTTTATAGTATATACAATGATGGATTAATTGAGGAAAAAGAGATTAAATTTTGTGTTAAGTTTTTTTATTGGGTAATTTTGATTGGAGCATAAGTCATTTTATACAAAAAAAAATGTTATACGAACACCATTAATTTGGGACGAATACCAAAACAGGAAAAATAATCAAACACATTTAATACCATAAGATTTAACGTGGTTCACCTTAACTCTTGCAGTTGGTATACCGAGCGCCTAGGCACTCGATGTATTAGGAGCGCCCAATGCATATAAAGACTATAAATTATGCACATAACATAAATATAAAATGTACATAAGTTATATCAATAGTATTATTGAGATTAATAAAGAAACTGGTGATGAGAAACCTTATCAAGGAGCAGCTGCTCAAGTCTCAAAGGTGTCAAAGATGTCCAATGATGTCGTTAAGTATTTAACGATAGCAAAGGATAGGAGAAGCAGCTTTGTCTAATGGAGGGGTTGTTTAGTCAATAAGTTTTAGCTAAGGTTTTAGTTGGTTATTTTCCCATTTTTATGTTTGGTAAAGTAGTTCAGGAAGGAGTATATA